>PVKS010043704.1:0-14722 GCA_004027875.1 Aplodontia rufa | reverse complement strand
CTGTAGGTTCTCTCTTGATGCTCTTGACTAGATCTTTAGCTGTGCAAAAACTTTTTAGTTTAATTGCATCCCGTTCATTTATTCTTGATTTTACAGCATGCGCCAAAGGAGTTTTCTTAAGGAAGTAGCTGCCGACTCCTATAAGCTGTAGTGTTGACCTACTTCTTTTTCAAGTAAGTTTTAAGTTGTTGTCTTAATATCCAGGTTTTGATCCATTTTGATTTAATTTTTGTGCAGGGCAAAAGATAAGGTTCCAGCTTCAGTTGTCTACAAATGGCTGTCCAGTTTGTTCAACACCATTTGTTGAACAGGCTATCTTTCTTCCACACTATACTTTTGCCCCCTTTATCAAATATAAAATAGTTAAGGATATGAGGGTTTGTCTCAGGATCTTCTATTCGGTTCCACTGGTCTTCGGTTCTGTTTTGATGTCAATACCATGCTGTTTTTGCTACTACAGCTCTGTAATATAATTTCAGGTCAGAAATTGAGATACCCCCTATTTCTTCCTTTCTATAGAGTAATGTTTTGGCTAATCTGGGTCTCCTGTTATTCCATATGAACTTGAGAATTGCTTTATCTATATCTCTGAAAAGTGCCGTAGGTATCTTCATGGGGATTGCATTGAATCTGTAAAGGGCTTTGGGTAGAATGGCTATCTTTATTATATTGATTCTGCCTAACCATGAGCATGGAATGTTTTCCCATTGGCTCATGTCTTCTGTAATTTCTTTTTTTAGAGTTTGATAGTTTTCTTTGAATAGATCTTTAATATCCTTTGTAAGGTTAATGCCCAAGTATTTCATTCTTTTGGAAGTGATGGTGAATGGCAGAGATTTTCTGATTTCTTCTTCTATGTCTTTGTTGTTGGTGTAAAGAAATGCTAGTGGTTTGCTGGAATTGATCTTGTATCCGCTTACCTTGCTAAAGTCACCTATAAGGTCTAGGAGTTTTCTGGCCGATGTTATTGGGTGTTCTAGGTATAAAATCATGTCGTCTGCAAAGAGAGATAACTTAACTTCCTCTTTTCCTATACGAATACCTTTGATTTCCTTGTCTTGCCTGATAGCTCTGGCAAGGGTTTCAAGGACTATATTGAACAAGACTGGGGATAGCGGACAGCCCTGTCTATTACCTGACTTCAGTGGAAATGCTTTCAGTTTTTCTCCATTGAGGATAATGTTGGCTATGGGTCTGTCATAGATGTTTCTGACATAGTTAAAGTATCTTCCCTTGATCCCTGTCTTTTCCAAAGTTTTGAGCATAAAGTGGTGTTGAATTTTATCAAATGCCTTCTCTGCATCAATTGAAATGATTATATGGTTTTTGTTTTTAATTCTGTTTATGTGGTGAATTACATTTATTGATTTGCATATGTTGAACCAGCCTTGTTTTCCTGGAATGAAGCCCACTTCATCGTAATGGATTATCTTTTTAATGTGCTTTTGTATCCGATTATCTAAAATTTTATTAGGGATTTTTGCATCAATGTTCATCAGGGAAATTGGTCTGTAGTTTTTTTTCTTTGACGTATCTTTGTTGGGCTTTGGAATCAGTGTAATGTTTGCTTCATAGAAAGTGTTTGGGAGTCTTCCCTCTCTACCAATTTCCTGGAAGAGGCTTGAAGAGGATCGGTGTTAGTTCTTATGTGAAGGCTTTGTAGAATTCTGCCATATATCCATCCGGACCTGGGCTTTTCTTTTTTGGCAGAGCTTTGATTGCTGCTTCAATTTCTCTTTCTGTGATAGGTGGGTTGAGATTTTCAATGTCCTCCTGTGTTAAAGAGGGGATGTCGTGTGTGTCCAAAAACCTGTCCATGTCTTCCAGGTTATCAAATTTGGCAAAGTATAAGTTTTCAAAATAGGTTCTGATAATCTTCTGTATCTTGGATGCATCTGTGGTGATATCCCCATTTTTGTCAATGATTTTGTTCATTTCGATTTTCCTTTTGGTGAGTTTGGCAAGGGGTCTGTCAATTTTGTTTAATCTTTCAAAGAACCAACTCTTAGATTTGTTAATAGATTGAATAGCTTTTTGTTCTCAATTTCATTGTTTTCAGCTCTCATTTTGGTGATGTCCTGTCTTCTGTTAGATTTAGGGTTGGATTGTTCCTCCTTTTGAAGTTCTTTGAGTTGAAGCATAAGGCTATTAATCTGCTCTCTTTCTAGATTTTTGATGTATGCACTCAGTGCTATAAATTTACCTCTTAAGAAAGCCTTCATACTGTCCCAGAAGATTTCGTATGTTGTTTCTTCATTCTCGTTCAATTCCAAAAACTTCATAATCTCTGTTCTCATTTCCTCTTTTACCCATCCTTCGTTTAAGAGGTAATTATTCAATTTCCAAGTATTTCAATAGTTTCTATTGTTTCTCCTGTTGTGGATTGCTAAGATCATAGCATTGTGATCTGACAGAATACATGGGATTATATCCACCTTTTTATATTTGCTAAGATTATCCCGGTGAACTATGATGTGGTCTACTTTAGAGAAGGATCCATGAGCTGAAGAGAAGAAGGTAAATTCGGCTGTCTTAGGATGGAATATTCTGTAAATGTCTGTTAAGCCCAATTGATTAATAGAGTAGTTCAGATTGGAGACATCTTTATTGGTTTTTTGTTTTGATGATCTGTCTAGAGTTGAGAGTGGTGTGTTGAAGTCCCCCAGAATTATTGTGTTGAGATCAATGAGGGTTAATGTCCTTAAGTATTTTTTCCATGCATTTGGGGGGTTGTAATTGGGGGCATAAATGTTGATTATCATTATATCTTCTTGATGAACTGTCCCTTTAAGTATGATAAAGTGTCCCTCTTTGTCCTTTCTGACTAGTTTTAGTTGGAAATTAATTTTGTCAGAAATTAAAATCACTACACCAGCTTGCTTTTTGGGGCCACAGGCCTGGTAGACGTTTTGCCATCCTTTCACTTTCAGCCTGTGTCTATTTTTGAGTGTCAAATGTGTCTCTTGCAGGCAACATATTGTTGGATTTTGTTTTTTGATCCCATGGATCAGTCTGTGTCTTTTAATTGGGTCATTGAGACCATTCACATTCAAGGAAAGAATAGATATGGGAGGCTGATTCACAGACTTTATATCTATTACAGTATTTTGAGTCATCTTGAAAATTAGTGTTTGTATAGTATAATTGTTGACTCACGCTTGTTTAAGGATTTATCATATCATTGGCATTGTCTTCTGAATGTGGAACGTATATGAGAATGCTCTGTAGAGCGGGGTTAGTGTTCACGTATCTTCCAAGCATGAGTTTATCGTTAAAGTATTTAATTTCCCCTTCGCATTTGAAGCTGAGTTTTGCTGGATATATTATCTATGGTTGAAAGTTGTTATTATTTAACACTTGAAAGATATTGTTCCAAGCTCTTCTAGCCTTCATTGTTTGTTCTGAAAAATCCATAGTGATCCGAATAGGTTTGCCTCTGAATGTGATCAGGGGCTTTCCTCTGGCTGCTTTTAGAATTCTCTCTTTAATTTCTCTGTTATTCAATTTGTAAATGATATGTCTTGGTGAGTTTCCCCTCTGATTAGGTCTCTTTGGTGTTCTATATGCATCTTGGATGTGGTATTCCGGATCTATCGCCTAATGAGGGACGTTCTCGCTTATGATTTTGCTTAAAAGGTTCCTGAATCCCCTTGTTTGCTGTTCAGAGTTTTCCTCCAGGCCAATGATTCTCAGATTATTATGCCTGATCTCATCAAATATTACTTGGAAGTTTTGATTATGTAAAATAAGCTGTTTATCTCACTTTTATTTTTTGATTTCTACATTGTTTAGGCGATCCTCATTGTCCGATACTCATTCTTCAAGAGCTGAAATCTATTTTCATTAGAGTTTACTCTGGTATTAGTGTCTTCCAGTGAAGATTTGAATTGGTTAACCGTGTTTTTCAATCCTGATAGCTCTGCTACATCTTTTTTTAGAATATCAATATCCTTGTACAACTGATCTTTCATCTCCTGGAATTGTTCCTTAATATCTCTGTAGAATTTGTCTCTCATCTCTTGAAATTGCTCTTTGATAACTTTCTTATTTCCTCTCTCAACTGTTTGATTGCATTACTAATCATAGTGCTGACACAATGTCTTTGGTTTTCATCTAGGGCCCCAGCTATGGGATGCTTAGGTGGGGCGGTGTGGGTTTGAGGAGAGTTATTTCCTCTTTTCCTCATTTTCTGAATCAGAGAGCTTGTCTTTTATTTCAGCCTTGATACTCTTGTTGGAGAAATTGGAGCTTCTTATGACTTTGCTTCATTGTTAAGAGGAGTTACTTGGTCAATAAGACCTAGAGATGCCAGACGGTTCTGTGAGAATTTGAGAGGCTATAGGCGCAAATACTATTCCGTTTCTACTGACACAGAGTAGCTGATGATTAATATCAATAGTGGCAGCTTTCTTTGAGAGAACTCTCACTGTGTAGTATGATACCAAGCAAGTAGCCCTTTTGAGGAGTTTCAATTTCTTCAAGTAATGGGGTCTCTCTGGAATTGGGGAGAAGGGTTGACTAGGAAGTCAAGGAAGTGAATTGGGGAGGTATAAAAACACACCTGTTATAAAGTGTGGGGGAACTAGGGAATGGGGTGGAGTAGGTTATTTTAATATAACTAAGGAATATGTAGGACTGGGAAGCAGATAGGGTAAAGACTTGGGGTTAGAATGAGATAAAGATGCTTAAATTTAGGGATTGCCAGAGTGCATTGGAGAAAGAAGTTAGCAGTAGGGTTAAATAAGAACTAAAGAAATAGAGTAATAAGAGCCAATCACCATTACATACACACCAATAAGTATTTACATCCACCTACACCAGAATTCAGTATTGATTGTAAGGTAAGAATGGAGCAGAGGAAAAAGAAGGGAAAGAAAGAAGAAGAAAACAGACAAACAACAACAACAAAAAGAAAACCCAAAAACCCACAGTAATGTTAAAAATTCAAAAATATTATTTTTCAGCTGGATTCCCATTTAAAAAATATAAAAATTGATAAAAAAAAATAAATGAAGAAATAAAAAAGAGGGAACCCTCCCCCCCAAACTAGTTGTTACAGTTCTGAGATTTTCTGACCCTTAGATCAGGAGGTATGTATCATGTGGTGATGCATTTAAGTCCTACATCAAGCTGGGGATTCTTCAGAGTTGAGCTTATTTGGGGAGAAGCAGATTGGTTGAGCCCAGTGGCCTGGATTTTCTTAGAGGATCTCCTCTAAAATTTTCAGTTGCAAAGGGGTATTCAGGTCCCCCTGGGCTGAATCCTGAGATGGTTGCTTTCTGCCAATCCACACTCTAAATCTTTCTTGGATCTGGGGCTCAGAAGTTGTAGACAATCGAGTTGATCCTTTTGTAGATGCGTGGGTCTGTGACTGATCCAAGGAGAGTGGCTAGCCTGAGACTCGCTTCCTCAGGATCACTGGTGACTCACTCTGTGTGTCTTGTGATCCTCAGAAGGCCACGAGCTGCTTTGTGGGGATGACTGAGACCCTCAGAAAAATGGCAGATCATGCCAGTGTTTATGTGATTCTCCATTGCAAGCACTAGGAAGCGTCCTGTTAGAGAGGTCCAGGCCTACTCAGCCTTGGCTATGCAAGGAGCTCAGAAGCTAAGGTGGAGCCCAAGCTGCCCCATATATTCAAAGCTTCCTGAGGCTGATTTCAAGCAGAGGCTAAAGCAGAGAATCCCCTATAGTGGGATGCACCCTGTTGGAGCAAGCTCTGTTCACAGGCTCTTCCTATTTTTGTTGGAAGGCGTATGGATCAAAGGCAGAAAGTCACCAACTGATAGGTTTGGGAGCTGGAGAGGTGAATTGCAATTTGTTACAGCCCCCAGTGCAGATGGCCAGTTGGTGGGGGATGGTAACTTCTGTTTCTGGTCGCGGGGACTCTGGCCCATTAACACTGCTGGGCGTCCCGTCCCACCCTCAGGGACAGGCCCCGCAATCAGGGCCATGCCACAATGGCGATGGGCCGCCTACAAGATAGTTCCTGTTAGCAATTAATCCCCAGTGCTTTATGCAAGATTAGGTAAAATAATGGGCAGTCAGATCATGGATTTCGCAGTGGTACGTGGTTAGGAACTTTGCTCCCTTTCTCCATTTTAGATTCCGGTCCTCTCCCAGTGGTGGAGAGTCCGCGAGCCTTTTTGCTGAGCAGCCAGCCCCGCCTGCAGGAAAATGGGCCAGTTGCAGCCGCTCACAAGACCCGATGTAATTTTGCTACTGAGAGCAAAAACTACCCGAAATTAATTCCAAGTTCATATATGTGAAGAGCATTCAGTTCAGGGAGTTTGAGGCCAGATTAGGGGATCTGATTAGGGGTAACTTGCTCCCCTCTGCGGAAGTTCCCCTCCCCCCGGGTGTGGGGCTGGTCACACGTGTGCCACAAACTTCCTTCTTTTTTGTCGTTAATGCTCTTCACTATTCTTTTGGAGTTACAGAATTAGCAGGGGGTAATGTTTGCCCATATTGGGAGGTTTTTCCTACCGTGGGAATCCGCGTGCAGAACTGCAGCGTAAGGTGACTCTCAGGAGCATCTCGGAGTCAGTGCTGCTGCGGTGACCGCCATCTTCCCAACCCGAAGATATTTTTAATGGGACTGATTTCCTGACTTCTTCTTCAGTCCTATTATTATTAGTGTATAGGAAAGTTACTGATTTATGTATGTTGATCTTGTGACCTGCCACTTTGCTAAATCTATTTATAAGTTCCAACAGTTTACTGATAGAGTTTTTTGGATCTTCCAGATAGAGAATAATGTCATCAGCAAAAAGAGAGAGTTTGACATCCTCTCTTCCTATTTTTATCCCTTTGATTTCTTTCTCTTGCCTAATTGCTCCAGCTAGGGTCTCAAGAAGAATATTGAATAAAAGTGGTGAGATTGGACAGCCTTGTCTTGTTCCCAATATTAATGGAAATCCTTTCAGCTTTTCTCCTTTTAGTATTATATTAGCTGGGGGTTTAGCATATATATCCTTGACAAAGTTCAGAAATGGTCCTTTGAACTCCATCTTCTCTAGAGTTTTGAACATAAAAGGGTGCTGGATTTTAGGAAAGGCCTTTTCTACATCCATTGAGATGATCATATGGTTTTTATCCTTGATTTTGTTGAAGTGGTGGATTACGTTAATTGTTTTGCATATGTTGAACCACCCCTGCATTCCTGGGATGAAGCCCACATGATAATGATGGATTATCATCTTTATAAGTTTTTGAATACAGTTTGCTCGTACTTTATTAAGGATTTTTGCATCCAAGTTCATCAGAGATATTGGTATGTAGTTTTCTTTTCTTGATGTATCCTTGTCGGGTTTTGGTATCAGAGTTATGGTTGCTTCATAAAAAGTGGATGGGAGCATTCCCTCCTTTTTAATTTCTCGAAATGACTTAATAAGGAGAGGTATTACTTCCTCCTCAAAATTGTGGTAAAAATCAGTGGAGAAGCAATCAGGTCCTGGGATTTTCTTCTTTGGTACACTTTTAATGGCCATATGGATTTCAGTACCTGTGATTGGGCTATTTAGGAATTCAATATCCTCCTGATTCAATTTAGGCATGTTGTATGTGTCAAGAAATTTATCCATTTCTTCCAAGTTGTCAAATTTGGAGGAGTATAGGTTTTCAAAATATGATTTTATACTTTCTTGGATTTCCATGGTGCCAGTGGTGATCAATCCCTTTTCATTGGAGATTTTATTGATCTGTTTCATTTCTCTCCTTCTTTTGGTTAGATTTGCTAGCAGCCTATCTATCTTATTTATTTTTTCAAAGTACCAGCTCTTTGTTTCATCAATTCTTCTTATTGTTCTTTTGTTCTCAATTACATTGATTTCAGCTCTGATCTTGATTATTTCCTGTCTTCTGCTGGCTTTGGGGTTAGACTGTTCTTCCTTTTGAAGGGTTTTGAGATGAAGCATAAGCTTATTTATTTGGGATCTCTCTTCAATTTTAATGTGGGCACTCAGTGCTATGAATTTTCCCCTTAGGAAAGTTTTCATGCTGTCCCAAAGGTTTCGATATGTTGTGTCTTCATTTTTGTTCTCTTCCAAGAATTTGTGGATTACCTCTTTCATGTCTTCTTGGATCCATTCTTCATTTAATAGGGTATTATTCAATCTCCATGAATATGTGTATTTTCTGTTATGATTATTGCTGTTGATCGCTAGGGTCATAGCATTGTGGTCTGAAAGGACACACGGGATGATGTCTGCTTTTTTATATTTGCTGAGATTATCTTTATGAACCAGAATATGATCTATTTTGGCAAAGGATCCATTTGCTGCAGAGAAGAAGGTGTATTCTGCTAACTCGGGATGGAAAATTCTACATATGTCTGTGAAGTCCATTTGGTTTATGGAGTTATTTAGGCTGGAGATTTTTTTATTGATTTTTTTGTTTTGATGATCTGTCTAATGGTGACAGCAGGGTGTTGAAGTCTCCCAGTATTATTGTTTTGTGATCCACGAGTGGTTTGATGTCATGAAGTAATTTATTCATGTAGTTGGGTGCATGGTTGTTTGGAGAGTAAATATTAACTATGATTATTTCTTCCTGTTGAAGGGTTCCTTTTAGTATTAAGTAGTGGGCTTCTTTATCTCTTCCGATTGATTTGTGTTTGAAATTTACTTTGTCGGATATATGTATAGTGACACCGACTTGTTTTCTTGGGCATGGTAGATTTTTTTCCATCCTTTCACCATTAATCTGTGGATGTCTTTGCCTGTTAGGTGAGTTTCTTGTAAGCAGCATATGGTTGGATTATGTTTTTTGATCCAGTCTGCAATTCTGTGTCTTTTGAGTGGTGCATTTAGACCATTCACATTCAGTGTTAAGATAGAAGTGTGTAATTGATTCGTAGTCATTGTATCTTATTTAGCTAGTTCTGTGGTTGCCTTGGTTAGTTCTTGCTGGGTGATACTTTCACTGAATTTCTTCAGTTTGTGGGTTTTGGGTATCAATTGCTTGTTCTTCTGTCTAGAGTATTTCCTTGAGAATTCTTTGTAGGGCAGGTTTTCTCTTGACAAATTCTGCCAGTTTTGTTTTATCATGGAAAGTTTTTATTTCTCCATCAAATTTGAAGCTGAACTTTGCTGGGTATAGACTTCTAGGCTGCATGTTGTGGTCATTTAGTGTCACGCCCCCTGCCCACAGAGAGACACGACAACAGCTCTGGTGCTTCGTTTGCTTCTTTATTTTTCTCTTCCTATTTTAAGTTCTCCAAGCACTTTATTTTATCCATCTCTCTAGAGGCAAAGCTTTTTCATCTCCTCTCACTAAAGTCCCTGCTTCTACTTCCAAGGCTTTTCTTCTTCTCTCTACCTCTCCTATTTCCCTGTATGCCAAATATTAATTTGTTATGAAACTCTCAATAGGGACACAGAACAAACATAATCAATCAGTTGCAACAATAGAGCAGCCAAATAGCTTAGTCATGTGGTCAGGCAGTTTGCTAATTACGCAGGAAGTTGCAAGCCAGCTGGTCCTCTTGCAGAGTTGTTTACTACTAATACTTTTCTCTGGCATCCAGCCAAGGGTCATGTTGGCTTCAGTCTCCAATAATTTAGATGTTGAAAGATATTATTCCAAGACCTTCTTGCTTCCAGCGTCTGGGTTGAAAAGTCACAGACAATTCTTATTGGCTTGCCTCTGAATGTGATTTGGCATTTCTCCCTTGCTGCTTTTAATATAGTTTCCTTGGTATCCCTGTTGTACATTTTGAATATGATATGTCTTGGTGAGTTTCTCTTTTGATTAGGCCTATTGGATGTCCTGTAAGCTTCCTGGATGAGCATGTCAGATTCTATTTTTATGTGGGAAAACTTTTCTTTCACGATCTCTTTGAGAATATTCCTCATACCATTGGTGTGTGTCTCAATTTCTTCCTTTATTCCAATTACTCTCATAGTGTTCCTTCTCATTTCATCCCAGACATTTTTTAAATACTGGTCATGATCTCTTAATTGTTTTTCTTTTTTAGTGTCGGTGAGCTCTAGCTTAATCAACCTGTCTTCATTATCAGAAATTCTTTCTTCAATAGCAGAGATTCTATTTTCTACTGAAGTTAGTCTATTATTGAAATTTTGCATCGTCCCTCTCATGTCATTGACTGCAGATTTGAGGTCTGCAACTTCCTTTTTGAGTGAATCTATTTCTTTAAAGATTGAGTCTCTCAATTCTTGAGTTTTCTCATTTATTCCCTCTATTATCTCTTCTTTTAAGTCGTTGTTCCTTTTTATTGTCAGCTCACTGATATATGTTCTAGATTTTCATCCCAGTTCCTGGCCATAGCCACCTTACCAGGGGAGTTTTGGAATTGATATGAACCTCTTCGAGTTTGATTCCTCATATCTGAAGAGATTCTTCTCTCTTATTTGCCCAGTGAACCCTTTGTGGAAGCAATACAAGATTCGGTGGTTATTTTTCCTATAATCTGCCTGAAGGACTAAGCTTTGGATTGGGAGATCTGCCCCAACCTTTACTTGAAATGGGGTTTTGTCAGGAGAGTTGATTTCAAAAGACAACCCCTTTTACTCTGAACTGTTTGTTACCCTTACAGAATTCCAACACCTCATGTGCTAGTAGCAAATTGTTGATATGTTCATCCAAAACTTAAAATAAACAGTAGCAAATTAGTTATTTAGCACAAACTACAATGGACTTTCGAATTTAGCCTATGCAACTAGTGTTAGTGATAATCAATATTTTTGGTGACACTAGTATTTTACTATTACATATGTCAGATTTAAAGAACAAAAAAGTGTTACTAAGATTAACAATTACAGCAGTAATAGTTACATCATCTTAGTAATGGGTTCCTGAAGAGAGTTAACTAATTTGTAGGCAGAAAGGGGGGGGGGTAATGTCTGTGAAATTAAGAGAGGAGTTTATATATACCAATATATAAGTGAGAAAGTGGAGGAGGTAAAGAATCTGCTGTAGAAAGAAAAAAAATTGCTAAGAGGAAAACATTTGAAGAGAAAAGGAAATTAAAAAAGAAAAATTTACTAAATTTAAAATAAAGGAGAAATGAAAGAAGTAGAAAAGAAAGTACACATCCAAAGGGAAGCTAGGATAGTTGTGGCCTAATATAGGAAGGGAAAGGGAGTTATTACTAATATTGGGTGATCATTTAAGGGAAGAAGTTATCCTTGAGAATTATGCTTCACAGGCATAAAATATTTTACATACTATATCACTGATCAGAATCCTTCTTCTCAAGAAAGAGAGCAGGGCTAGACAGGATGGATAAGAGGGAAATGGAGAGATAATAAATACGGAAAAAAGAAAAAGAGAAAGAAACCTAAAAACAGGCTATCAAAACAGGAAGAAATATTATTGCTAATTTTTCCCCTAAAAGAAGAGAGAAAAAAGAAAAAAAGAAAAAAAATGGAATAATAGTGTTTAACCGCCCCTTGAAGTTAGCAGAGAAGGGAAACACAAACAGCTAGAGTTTTTATATATTGTAGAACCAGTAAACTCTTCCAGATATTGCCTTGGTATACTTCTAGAACATGAAATCAACAGCAATAAAAGAAAAAATCTTAATAGGAAAACCTTGAAGTATAGATATTAAGAATGTCTCTGGTCCTTTTAGGGATTGAATCTTCTATTTCTGTCTGGATATGAAGGCTTTACCTTTCAGTTGGGGCTTTCAGGGGATCTGAAAGTCAGAAGTCTTATGTTTTCAAAGCTCCATCTGCTTGTATTTGCTGAAATTGACTTCTGTGATCTTAGAGGTGGGGCCAACAGATCTGTGTGATTGACAGGGAATGTCCTTCTGTCTGTGGTGGAAGTGGTGCTCAGCGCTAAGCTGAGCAATGTTCCTCGTTATTCCACTGACCCAAACCCCTTATGAGAAAAGGATTCAGAGCCTGGGCCAAGCCTTTTGCCTCTGAATCAGCCTGTGATCTGATGCTGGCTCCAGAGGCAGTTTTAAGAGCCTATTTTGCAGACCTATGGAGGGCTGATCCTGGACAAGGAGTGTGGGTTTAAAGACTGATGCTCTGCTACCCTGCCTTCACAGCTCCTGCACCTGCTTCAGGGCCTGAGCCAAGCCTTCTGCTCCTGATTCAGCCTGTGGTCTAGGCTGGCTCAAGATGCAGTTTTAGGAGTCTGTTTTGCAAACCTAAGGAGTTCATACCCTGTTCAGGAGGATAGTGTGAAATCCAACAAAGGGTAAAATGGATGCTCAACTTCCATGCCCTCACAGCTTCCACACCTGCTTCTGCAGTGCAATCTGTTGCTCTGTGTCTCTATGCAGGCAGTTTCCAGACACTGATCTTGCTGCCAGATAGAGAACAGCCCCGGGAAGTGACGTTGCAAGAACGCTTTCTTTAAAGCACAGCGGTTTTTCTGTGCCAATGTGTTAGTAGACAGTGGATCCCCTCATCCCAGTCGCAGGCGGAATGTAAGCAAGGGAGAGCGGCCACAGCTGCTGCCACTTCTCAGCCAGGACGGAAAAGAAAAGAGATCCCCTGGTCGCTCCTAAGTCACTGCTCCTCAGAACCACTGAAAAGATTAAGACTGTTATTTCATATTGCTAATCCCCCAAATGCACCTCAAAATAATGGAGAAAAGCTGGAGACTTCCTGTTCAGTCTCGGAGGTGCTGGGGAAGCCTTTTCTCTTCAGATCACCATCTTGAAAAACCCCCTCATAATTTTAATTTTGATGTCTAAATAAAAAGTAAAATACTATATAATGTAGTTCTCCTATTTACTAGTGATAAAAATTAAATTAAAATTATTTAAGAACCCAAAGAATTTATTAACCCATGAATCACTAGGAAGAATGAAAGATGGTCATAGAATGAGGAAAAAATGCCCAGA
The DNA here is from genome assembly GCA_004027875.1 of Aplodontia rufa. Classification (NCBI taxonomy): domain Eukaryota; kingdom Metazoa; phylum Chordata; class Mammalia; order Rodentia; family Aplodontiidae; genus Aplodontia; species Aplodontia rufa. Next base: position 1,896 of record PVKS010043704.1, on the reverse strand, counting down.
AACCAGTGGTGATGTCCATGTCACCATTTGCTGTCAATTCAGTTGCTGCTTTCCTGTGTATGCTGCCCTCTTTCTATCATGTCAGAAGTGCTTTGTCCACATGTTTGGTACTCTTTCCAGTCTGCATTTTCCCAAAGCAAGAGGAGCTCTCCCCGACAGTTCAAGCAAGTGAGTCCTGGAGCATGCTGAGAGGGTAGCAGTAGTCACATGTCCATCCCTGAGCTTAACATTTAGGCTGAGAATTCTTTGGACGTTTCATGGCCACATATAAACCCACTGTCTAATGCTCACATACACTCTTCCTGCCATGTGTGCCAAATTTAAAGTGCTGCTGAATGATTAAAAAAAGGAAAGGTAAAGAAAGAAAGAAAAGGAAAAAGAAAACAAAGAGAAAGAAAAGAAAATACAATTCTACTAACAATCCATGCATTCCCTCCTAAAGGAAGACAACCTAAATCACGTGCATCTACCTTCAAGTCTGGCACATTTTGAAGATATTTTAATGCCTTTAGTTCAAATGTGCTCCAAATATGTTTACATACATTAAGTAATAAATTTAAAGGTCTATGACACACAGCATCCAGTGTTAAGGGGAGGATGGGATAACCACCACTAATTTCTTGATCATTGTGGCATGTCTGTGTTGCTGCACAGGGTCAGGCAGCTTTCACTGCCCGACAGCATATTGCCAACCTGATTTCTGTAAGTTCTGCTTACTGGGAGGTGCAAAAGCAAAGGATAATTTTCTGTCCCATGCACTGAGGGACCTGAGAAATGCTTTAGGATGTGCCATTTAGGTGAAATCTTCTGACAACATAAATCTCCTAATGGTCAGAACTTTGCTTTTCTAGGAAACTCCTTCCCTGAGTAGTTAGATGTCAGCTAAAGCAGTGTAGTTACTAGAGTGAGACTGATTTGTTGGTGCATGGTAGGTGTTTAGTGAAGCAGTCCCTCTGCAGGTGGCTTCCTTTCACAAGCAAGAGGCTGTTGCTGCTGGAGTGGTTTCCAGAAGCATATTTGTAAAAGTGAGTGTTTGTTGATTAAACGTGATTGCTTAAAGTTGACTGATTAAACTCTCTAGAGGTTCCATGGTGATTAAACTGTCACTGATATTGATTAATTATAAAATAACTTCTGGTTGTGTCTTTCTTCTTGGAATGTGGGGGCTTTAAATTTTTCACTGGTGCCGAGTAATAAACTTGTGTCAGTCAGCTTTCTGTCACTGTGACAAAATACCAAATAATAACAATTCATCAGGAGGAAAACTATTTGCAATCTTGTTTTCAGTTGGTTCTGTTATTTTGGGCCTTTGGTTAGGCAGTACATCATGGTGGGCATGAGTGATGGAAGAAACCACTCTCTCATGTCAGAATAAACTTCTCACCTCATAGAGCTGGAAGGCAAAGAAAGAGGATGGAAGAGGACAGGGTCCTGATATCATCTTCAGTAGAATACCCCAATGACCTAACTTCCTTGCTCTGTAAATCTCCTACCTCCTGATACCACCATTGACTGAATTGCAAAGTCAATTAGACTGCCTTCCACTCAGAAGGTAGTTTTGGTAGGAAGATATCAGGTTTACTCAAAACCAGCTTTGAAGAAGATAGAAGGGCTAAAATTTATTCAACCTCTGCCAAAGAACACTGGCATTCAAGGTATTCTGGTAATTAGTAAGTAGAAACTAGAAGAATGAAAGTTTTTGTTTTGTTTTGTTTTGTTTTTGAAGATACTGGATTTTCAACCCAGAGCCTCATATATGCTAGTCAAGTATTGCACCACTAAGCTACATCCCTGACCCTTTTTATTCCTTTTGAGACTAGGTCTTGCTAAGTTGCCCTGGCTGTCCTTGAACTTGTCTTCCTCCTGATTCTTGAGGACTTTGAATCCAAAGTCACT
>PVKS010043703.1:0-14723 GCA_004027875.1 Aplodontia rufa | reverse complement strand
CCAGAGGGGCTGTACCAGTCTGCAGCTCCACCAACAGTGTGTTAGTGTGCCTATCTCTCCACAGCCCCTCCAGCATCTATTGTTGTTTATTTTCTTCATCTTTGCCATTCTGACTGGTGTAAGGTGATATCTTAATGTGGTTTTCATTTGCATTTCTCTGATTACTAATGATTTAGAGCACTTTCTCATGTATATTCTATTTTTAATATGTAAGACCACCTTTGTCTGTGATTCATGGGTTATTGTTGGTTCTGAGTAGCCAAAACAGATAAACAAGCAACAAAACCCAGGAGCATCCACAATATCTTGGAAAATAGTGAGCCCCAGTGATTGGTGACTGCTGTGAAGGGCTCACTACTATCTGGGGAATGCAGAAAGATTTAGACACATGCTTTTCTTTGATTTTAGGTTTTTGTGAGTAGGGGCTGTGTTTTGTTCACAGAGGACAAGTTCAGCAGCACATGTTTGCCACTGGAATGTGTTTAATCATTGCAGTGCTGCAAATTAAACAGATTCTTCACAGTGAATCCAGAATGTGCTATTAACCAAGAAAAATTAGAGCAAGGAACAGAGTGTAAATGTATGGAACTAACTCTTGTTTAAATAGAACAAATATGGCAAAAATGTAGAAGTTTGGGCATGTAGTTATATTTAACATACTTAGAGAGAAACCAGAAATAGGGATAGAAAAATCTCAGAATAGATATCCTCTAAGTTCACCTGCTTACTTCATAGTTTGGTTTTCATATGGAAGTCAGGATTGGGATACTTTACATGCTGAGAATTTGTTTTAAACTAATAGTTGAAATTAGAGGGGGTTGGATTTGAATCTGAAAGCAGTAGAGTTTCTCTTTGTTCACATACATTCTGAAGAGATCCATCTCCCTGATGGAAATAAATTGCCACAAAATAATGTTCCATACCCTCACATACCCTAGGTAAAAATAAGGTTTGGGGGCTTTGAAAGGGCATTGTCTCTAGACTTCTTGAGTAGAGTTAAAAATCTGTATTTAATACAGTTAAATATCTATATTAAAAACTTGAAAGTCAGTGAAGGGATGCCTCCAAAATACTCTCTCAAGGAGAATGGAGCAGAGGCAACACTATAGAAATCCTACCAGCAGATTATGAGAAAATTGCCATGAAGGTGCTGGTATTTGTATTTGCATAAGAGCTCAAGTTATGTGCATTGTTTTAACTAAAGATTTTATGATGTGTTAACTTAGGCTGTACCACAGATTAGTCAGAGTGAAGCTTTTACTCAGTGTCTCTTTTTCCTTTGTTGTGTGAATAGTGTGCTTCAGTTGTCCAAACAAGCTTTATTGCTGCTGCCTGGGACTTCTGGGATTTTAGAGTAGAAAAGGCAGAAGAGTTCAGCAGCTGAATAGCTCTGCTGCATATGAATTTGGGGCTTGGATTAAGCATGTAGTTAGTACCATTGATTTTGTATACTGTTAAGTATGTTTGTCCAAGATATTAAAATATGGGTGTGGGTACCACACATCTGTAATGTGTTGCTAAGATCACATGGTAAAAGTGACAGCTTTGGACTGAACTGTTAGCTGCATGTATATACACCTCAAATTTGGTGGTTTTCACATATTGTAGGGAACACCAAACTTCTAGTCTTGATTAGCCTTCCTGCTGAGAGCAGCATTCATTCCACATTAGAGCTTTTGTTCATTGTAGTGAGAATGTACCAGGAATCTGGCCAGACTATTTAAGCAGTTGATTCCTCTGTCCTGAGTCTGTGAGGAAAATTGTGGTTGGACCTACTGGGTCTGAATCATATGCTTTGTTGGTTATGTCTTTGGCAGTGATTGAGAGTCTGGAGCCTGACCATGATTTGGGGGATCAGACATGTTTATTACCAGATAGCCTCATGATCTGGGAGGGTATGAGATGAATTGATAGGGAGCTGGGCCATAGATTTCATTCACCTAGGAAGTTGAAGATATGTTAAAAGATAATGGGTACAAAATACACCCTGTAATTTATAATGGGACTGAAATTAATATTGGAGTGGCATGTACATATGTCTGGACAATGAAAACTCTTGACTTTGAGGCAGGGAATTTGTACCTAAATGAGCCTGCCTGCCAAACTATCCCTGGTCCCAAATGTGTTAGTACTGCAGGAAATCAATCCTTCAATATTGGTGAGAGATGCATTTTCTACTCTGAATGTCATTATTGTGGAGGACAGGGATGCAGTGAGATCAGGGAAATGATCTTCTAAGGCTGAAATTCCTGAATTTCTTTGATCTTAAGAATCACTGGAAAGATTTTTTTTAAAGAGTGAAGGACTGTGAGAGAGATAGAGAGAGAGAGAATCAATTTTTAGTTTTTCACATGGCTTTTGTTGCACTGACACTTAGCTGTGTACATGGGTGCTGGTGTTTGAACCCATGTACTTGTGCTTGCTGGGCAAGCACTGTAACCATCAAGACACCGCTCCAGCCTCACTGGAAAGTTTGAAACATACTGATTCCTGGACTCCCCACCAGACTTCCAGATCCTTAAAATAAAGTCTTTGAAAAAGGCTCTGCTGGAGATTCCAAGGATTTAAAAGAATTGAGAATCTATCTCAAGTTTGGGTCTTGGAGTCAGACTGTATGGGATCAGTCCCTGTTTTGCTGCTTCTCATATGTGTGAGCCTAGACATGTACCCTAACTTCTCCTATTTCAGTGCTGGCACCTGTGCCCCAGGGTCAATATTGTCCCTGTGCACTGTGCTCTGAGTGAGGCTTACTGTTGGAAGGGCCTCAGCACCAGGCCTGGTCCACTCAGCACCCTCTGTACATTAACTATTATTTAGCTATTAAAGAATTCCTATTACTTAGGAGCCAGATCTAGCTTTACCTTCCATTACATCAAAGCACAGAACAATGATAATAAGAACTAAGAGTATTGATTGTTTACCAGTCAATGTTATACCATACAATACAGAATTCTTCCAACTATTATCTAATCTCATTGCTGCAGCTAATCCATAAAGCAAGCCTTTGTATTATCTCCAGTTCTTAAGAGGTGTCTAACGCTCTGAAAAGTGAATAAATCTGTCCCAATTCCCATTCATTATAGCTGGAGAGTTCAGAGCTGATAGTGACACCAGTCTGTCTGACTCCAAAACACTGAAATCCAATAAGCATTTCTTTTGTTACTGTCCTGTGTCTTTCCTCTAGACGAAGAACTTCTGGTACTTTTCACAACCCAAGTTCCCTCATGCTGCTGTCTTCTGTGTTTTGGAATGAGCAAAATATTTGTTATTTGTGTGTGTGTGTGTGTGGTATGAAATGCATTTTCTAATGTCATGTATCTCCTTTATCTCTGGTGAGAATCATTGTCCTTGAACATGATTTGTTTGTTTCACACACATATGTCCTTGGATAAATGGATTACTCTTATTATTCCTTCTGTACAAACACTTGAACATCTTAAGGACAGTGATGGTGCTTTATGACTCTCCATTAAGTTCCCTCAGGGCCATGCTGGTAGCACCAGGGGTGATGGGCGGTTCTTTGTTGGAAACAAACTGACTTGGTTTGGTTTCACTGAGGACTCTCTCTATCTCTTATATTTCTTTCTTCGTTTGGTTTTTAATGAGAGAGGGACAGTGAGAGAGAGAGAGAGAGAGAAAGAATCAGTTTTATTGAGCTTTTCACATGACTTTCATTGCTCAGACAGTTGGTTGTGTATGTGATGCTGGGGTTTGAACAGGGGTATTTATGCATGACAGGCAAGCACTATGACTGCTGAGCCACCACTCCAGCCCTTATATTTCTTTATTTCAAATTCAGGCTGTGTTCTTTGCTCTAGACAGCTTTAGAATTTTCTTACTGTCAGTTCTATCACTGATTGATGTTGGGGAACCTTGAAGAGGAGGATACTCTAGTGCAACTATGATGCAATTACTGCCTTTCCAGCTGACTTGCCTCTCACTTTCCTTGCTGTGTCCTTGAGATGACTCTTGATTTTTCTCTAACATAAACATTCTCATTAACTTTTGTATATTTCCTAATTTCCTCTTGTGTCAGGGAGCAGTCAGGCAGACCTTCATTACAGTTTCATAATGCTCTGTATTTTCCTTGTTAGCACTCATGACAGTTATTCAGAGCACATTTATTTGTGTGTTCACTTGTAATGTCCTTCTCCAGCCCCAGAATGTATTTCTGTTTTGCAAATTACAAGGTTCCTAGCTTCCTATCAAAGTCCTGGCACACAATACATGTTCAGTAAGTATTTTCAGAATGAATGTATTTATCACTTTTATATTCATGGAAAAAAAGTACAGAAAGAAATGTAACTACATTTGGCTCAGTCATGAAAAGGGAATTATTGACTACCATAATTGAAAATTCAGGTTAATTTCAGGAATGTGTGCATCTGAATATTTCAGTAATGAGGATTAATATTTGATTTTTTTCCATCTCCCAGCTTGGCATCTCTCTGTTGTCTTCATTCTAAAGCAGTTTGCTACCTGCTGGCAAGTAGACAATCACTAGCTTCAAGATGATATCCTCGAAGTTTAGTTATAAAAATGTAAAAAAGTTACTTTGTCTCCATTCTTCCATCAGAAGTCCCAGAATTTAATATTAGTGGTCTAAATTAGATCACATGCTCCATTCCTGTGTCAATCATTATAGCTAAGATGAAGGGTTATGTGAGTTGTCCAAGTTTTGGAATGAACATGTCACAATAAAGGGAGGATGTTGTTGGACCACAGAACCATGTGGTCTAAGAGTAGAGGAGATATTGTCCCTGCACACCCCACTGCCAGACTCAGATGTTACTTCTGGAAGGAAGAAGAAAGATGCTGGATAAGCAAAACTCAATAGCTACCTGCTGTGGTGCCAAAATATCTCTAGGTCTGATAAGCACCCTTGGAGACAAGAAGAAAAAATACACTCTTAGCAAGAAGAGCCAAAAGGTTCATTCATTCCAGGGCTCTATAGATCACCAGGTGAAGCCACTAATAACAAGCACCAAATCAGAGGCAAAAAATGATGTGGGACAGCTGGTTCTTCCCTGCTTTCCTAACAAGAACCCCACCCAATTTATGCAGGGTAACTTCCTGTGGTAAAGAACATTGGACAGAAGCGGGTAGGTGTTTTGAAAGATGTTGCAGAATGGAGCAGGGCTTAACTAACTCAAGTCTTCCTAGAAGTTGACTGCTATAAGGAGCACTGAAGATGTCTCCTCTTAGGAGGCCAGCATATCTCATAAGGTTGACCAGGTATTCCAGGGTTTTATGGCTCTTGTGAGCTTCAGTTTTCCCTGAACCACACCAGGCATCCCAAGAAGGTGTCATGTGATAGTGGATGGCCCAGTTGTTTACTTTTAGGTTTTAACTTCCCAGTAAAATTCTCTACGGTTATATATAAGTGGAAATAGCAAGCAGTTAACATCCATTGGTTTAACACTCTTTTCTCTCTAATGCTTAATATTAATAACTATTATTTTCCTGGAGAATTATTCCTCCTCCAATGGGTGTGGCCTCATGTATCAACATTGTGGTACACAATTTGGGGGACAAGGGAGGGTAGAACTGATTCCTCCTTTACCTGTTACCTGAAAAGCTAGGTGCTAGATCTGTGACTTGAGCTCAGTCAATCAGATAGATGTTTTGTAGGTATAGAATTTAATTCTAAATCCATCCCCCTTTGGAGAGATTATTTTCCATTTCAAGATTAAGCGATTGTCATTAATCCAAGCTGACTAAAACTTACACTCCAATTCTGTAGCCATTTAATTGCTTGCTTTTAGTAAGTTATTTAATACCTGCCTGATTTGTCACCTCTAAAATGGGAGTAGGAAAATATTCTGGTCAAAGGGTTTTGTGAGTGCATGGCAGAGCAATGAAATGCACAAATACCATGTGAATTATAAATGTGAGATACAGTTTATACATATCATCCAGGAGGAGATGAATTTGATTTAATTCTTCATTGTTCTAATTGTATTCCACCTCTTTTCAGCACATGCTAATTACTGATATTGGGATTCATCAATTCATTCTGGGGAAATTTATTAAATGCCCACTTTGTGCCAAGTGTCAGTTTTTAATTAACATTTTTATAAGAGATTTATCATTTGCTACCCATCTGTTATCCTCTCCCAACTCTGTGAAACAGAGTATCCTGGACTCAATACCCACAGGTGTGAATTGCTGACTTACTTTTATGGCTAAGAGTCATTTTTCCCTCTTGAGAAAACATGGGAAACTCAGGGCAGCCCTTCTTTCTTACAAGGCCCTTCCTTCCTGGGGGCAGGAGGGGAGAGAGAAGAAGGAAAACACAAGAACTTACCTCTAAGTAGAATTCAAGTGTGCATGGTGGCAAGGGGAAAAGGTCATGTTTAGCTGCCATTAAGATGTTGATGTGAATAAGATTGGGAGAACCTGAGAGGGGGCAGATGATCAAGTCAAACACAAGCCCCAGCTGACACTGCTTTTTGGAAGAAAAGGCAGCCATGTGAAAATGTCATAAGCACATTGACAAAAATAAATACATACTAACAAGCCTTTGAAGGACAATACCTAAAAATTTGTTGTATTTTAAAATTTTATAATTTAGTTTAATAATCAGAAAAATTGAAGAAAATAGAAAGGTGAGATCTTCTGCTCTGTTAATGAGCACATTGCATATGTCATGTCATACGATCAGATTTCTTTGACATTGTGTGATCAAACATCCTGAATTTCAGATGTTTATGGGGAAAACCTGGCAAGTGGAGCTTATCTGGAATGTGCTAGGGATCTCTTATTCTTGTAAACACCTAACAGTCTGTTCTCTACTAGTGAGAAGAAGAGAGTGTTTTGCTGAGGGATTTGGCTGCTGTAAGACAGCTATGAAATTATACTATTTCTAAGTGTTAATATCTAGCTAATTACCTTGAATGTTGGGTGAGAGATGTGGTAAAGAGCCTTGTTTAATGCTATCTACTTATAATTCTTAAGAGTATACCAAGAAGGGAAAATTTCTTGCTGAATAATTATTTGTGGTGATTTGGCATTTTCAGATTGCCAGCTAATAGCTGCGCATGGAGAGGGATGCACACAGCAGCTCAGGTGGAGAGGGGCCTTTTGCTTTTGTACCACAAGCTGATTGTTAGACATTAGGCAGCCAAGCCTGTGTTGGGACTATATATGATTTACCACTTAAAAGCAAGCTGTGAAATGTTGAGATTCATAGAATGTGAGATCTAAAAGTGACATTGGAGAGTTGCAAATGCAGACACCTCCTATTTTTACAGAAAATATAAAGAACACGACACTAAGTCAGTGCTAAGAATCATACCAAATGACATGACGCAAATTAAGTATTTGGCTATTGCAAAATCCTTCTCCTGCCATATTCCCTCCCTTCTTTTAAAACAACCATTTGAGGATGTGGCACAGTACAAATGCCAGATTACAGTGGATGTATCAGTCTTTAAGGCAAGTTTTCTGCATCTGCTTTGTTGTGCATTATCTTGTGTACTTAAACAGATTGCTTTCTAAAGTAATATGGAGTGGAGGAAGGGAGAATGTGTCATTTCCTATAAAACATCTCCTTTGAGAGCAAACAGAGAAGACAAGCCTGGAAAATGTGAAAGGCTCGACTTCTTAAAAGGGGCACAGTGGGCTTGATGACCTTGATGTTCATGCTGTAGTTGATATGGCAATAGGCAAGTAAAATTATGGTTGCTAAGGGACACTGAACTGAAGCAATCTCCATCACTTACTGGTCTCTATACTTTGGGACTCAGAAATTCATCCAAAGTAAGAATGAAACAGCAAAACAAAATTTTTTAATTTTTATTTTTGAACAACCATACAAGTTTTTAACAAAATAATAATAAAATGTGTACAGATTCTGGATATTACAATTAACCCCAGGAGTGCCCCCCCCAATTACCCACCCTTATCCCTCCCTTCCCCTTCCCACAATATCTCTAAAAAAGGATTATATTGTATAGCATTACACCTTCTCTGGATTTAACACATGATATTAAACCAACTTTCTCACTGGCCAGGATCTAGTCCCAACCTCCACAGATGAGTGGGGACAATTGAACATTAGTTCTCTGGGTTAAGCTGATTTTACTCAGCATAATTTCTTCCATAGCCATCCATTTACCTTCAAAGGCTGCAATATCATTGTTTCTAATTGCTGTGTAAAATTCCATGGTATAAATGTACCACAGTTTTTGGATCCATTCATCCAGTTAGGGACATCTGGGTTGTTTCCATAGTCTAGCAATAGTAAATTGAGCTGCCATGAACATAGCTATTGCTGTGTCACTATAATGTGCTGATTCTAAATCCCCTGGAAAGAGTCCCAGGAGTGGAATAGCAGGGTCGTATGGTGGGCTCATCCCTAGTTTTTCAAGGATTCTCCACTCTGCTTTCCAGAGGGGCTGTAGCAGTCTGCAGCTCCATCAACAGTGTGTTAGTGTGCCTATCTCTCCACAGCCCCTCCAGCATCTATTATTGTTTATTTTCTTCATCTTTGCCATTCTGACTGGAGTAAGGTGATCTCTTAATGTGGATTTCATTTGCATTTCTCTGATTACTAGAGATTTAGAGCACTTTCTCATGTATTCATTGTCTTTATCAATGTCCTCTGTTGAGAAGTTTCTATTTAGCTATTTGGCCCATTTATTAATTGGGCTGTTAGTGTTTTGTAGTTGAGATTTTTGAAGATTTTGTAGATTCTGGATATGAGACCCTTGTCAGAGGAATCACAGCCCATGATTCTCTCCATTTCCATAGGAAACCTCTTGACTCTTTTGATTGTTTACTTGGCAGTACAAAAGCTTTTTAGCTTTATGGCATCCCATTCACTGATTTTTTACTTTACTTCCTTTGCTAATCAGCAAAATAAATTTTGAAAATTGATCTCAATTTGGGTTATATTTGTTCTTGAAGAAAGTCCTAAGGTTTTGAAATGTTTAAGGCAATTGTTTTAAAAGTCTTCAATGACTTAAATGTGAGGAAAATCTTCCAAATGGAAGGAACTCTCCTGTCAACACATCTCCACATCTGCCATTTCCCATGGGTTCCACAATTCCATTTCATTACAAACAGATGATTTTTTGAAACTGGTAACACATTCATGGTGTAAATCTTTGCCTCCAGAAAGGTCAACATAATTAGTGAAGAGAAATCTCAGGGTTTATCTGAAAATGACTAATGAATCATTAATTGGGACATTTCCCTTAAACATTCTGAGAGGACAGTGCAATCAATGCCTTTCCCAAGTGATGTTCTTCATCCCTCTTCACATTTGTCAAAATCCACAGGATGCATTGTGGTCCAAATAGTGTTAGACAAAACATTTGCCCATGATAGAATAAAATGCTCGGGATGGAGACCTGCGGGCGGCACCCGGGGCCCACGCCACACAGGCAGGTTTAAGATGGTGGCTGGTGGCTGGCGGCTGGCCAAACCAAGTCAGCTGACCTCTTGCTGTTCCTGGTTCTTGTGCTTGCAACATCTGACCACCTAGGGACAACCAGTAGGAGCTGGCAGCAGAGTTTTCTTCCTCATAGCAACAGCCTATGGATTGGTTCACTTTTACTATTTAAGCTGTTTGACTTACTGAATAAAGAGAGATCTCTGCAAGCAACAAGAGTGTACATGTCATTATTGCTGCTTCACTGGTCGAACGCGGCAGAGACCACATATGGAAGTTACGCATCATCTCTCCATCTGGCACACACTAGTGCATATTTATTAATACATGTTTATTAACTGTTGAATGTGCTACAGGAAGACTCAAACTCTTGTATACATGCATACTATGGATGAGCATTTTAAAATTTTGTTTCTATGCTTAAACATACCATTAACAGTCCCTATCATTAAACCATTCCTCTTTTTTTATCTCCCTCTTGTGCTTTCTTTTTCTTTTCTTTTCCTTCTTTTTTAAATTTAAGTATTTGCTGAGCATGTCATATCTGCAAGATAATCAGGCAGGAGCTAGGGGTACAGAGGTGAATAAAGGTATGCTCTTAGCCTTCCAGGAGCATATTCACAGTGGGATCTCAGACCTGTGAACAGCTATAACACAGTGTGCTAAGTGTGGTAATGGAGGTAAGGCATACCTGATAGGGATTGAGGAGAGCTACAGCCATCTGGTGAGTCAGGTTAACTTTCAGAAAGATTTGTTCATGTAGTATGAACTGTGAGCATGTGTGCACACACATACTCTTTCATGAGTCTAGGGGGAAGCTTATGTGTATGTAAAGTTTTCATGACTTAAGACAGATTCCTTGCGAAGCTGATACCAAGTTAGAGGTAGAAGTGCAAGACAGTTTTGTGGATAATGCCAAGGAAAGATAAAGAGGAAGGGAGCAAGAGTAGGCAGGGAGAGCCTTCAGAAGATTATGTTTGTCTGACAACCATGAGGGTAAGTACAAAGAAATGAGAAAAAGCTTCAGACTGTGGACAGCCCATGGTTGCCTTAATGTGAAGAGTTCCAATAAGGTTCTAATGTTGGTGAACTTGGTGCCACCATGGTGTTCATTGGCTGGAGTGCACCTGGGAACTGGGAATGCTTTGCTGAAAATGGATGCAGATTCTGAAGCATACTTACTTATAGCTGAGACTGACTGCACTCCCTATTCACTAATTCTCTTTAATTGATATAAAAAACACATAGAGTTTACCATTATAACCAGATTTTCAATGTACAGTACAATAATGTGCTAAACATGCACATTGTTTTCTAACAGGTCTCTAGAACTTTTTCATCTTGAAAAACTGAAACTATGTATTCAATAAACAACATAACTCATTCCCCTTCCCCGCACTCAGTGGTAACCACCATACTATTCTCTAAGAGTTTACTATTCATATCTCATATAAGGGAATCAGTCAGAATTTGTCCCATGACTGGCTTATTTCACTTAGCTTAATGTCCTCAAGCTTCATCTGTATCAAAATATATGACAATATTTCCTTTAAAATTTAATATTTTTAAAGGTTGAATATTACTCCATAGGATGCATAAATGTAAAGTACACATTTTGTTTATCTGTTCTTCCAGCTATAGACACTTGGATTGCTTCCACCTTTTGTGAATAAAGCTGTTGTTAACACAGTGGTACAAATGTCTCTTTCATAACCTACTTTCAATTCTAAGGATGTTTTCTTTACCTATTAATTTGTTCATGAATGTAGGTTGTTTTCACCACTTGGCTGGTGTGAATAATGTGGCAATGAATGAGGAAATACAAGTACCTCTTTGAGATGTCAGCTTCTTTCTTGAAGGGAGATTCCCCGTAGCTCTGCAGCTATTAGAGTTTGTTTCTTCTTGAATGGATTATAGTAATGACTAAATGGAGATGCTCATCCTAGAGATGTTTGAGAGAAGCTAAATGAGGCAAGGCAGTTATTGTTGGATATATGATTTGAGGCATTGGGATCATCTGTTTGCAGCCTGGTGGAACACAAGGTGGGATGCCAGGAGGCAGCATGCCTATAAGCAGTCATGTCTTAATGTCACCAGGTGTACCCTAGATGCCTGAAAGTCATCAGTATCCCCCAACCCCTCCTACCAAACTTACCTTAAATACATGTTTTGCTTGGTTTTTAGATTCCTGAAAATGAGCTTTACAGATTATACACGTTCCAGAATACTCTTTAGGATTACAGCCACACCCCTTCATGCTCTAGATTAAGTTGATCATATAGAAATTCTTTGTTCTTTGAAAGTTCTTTGAAAAATTTTTCCCTTTATGTCTTTGATCACTTCAGTAAATATGGTGAGAAAAACCTGTGTGGGCAGAGTTGCCTTGTGAGCACTCTCCCTATCCACCCAGTAACCAAATTGTTTGTCTAAGTCTTTCTTTTTTTACAGAAATCTGATCATCTGTAGCTGCCCATGGCTTATTCAAGTAGTTATTTGGGGTGGCCCTTCTCTGAGATTTGTTTCTTTCCACCATAAGGAAGTAAGACCCTGCAATCATGATTACATCAGCTAACTATATTGCACCATCACTCTAGCAAGTTGGATGTGGAAGACACCAGAAAAATTGAGTCATTCCCCAGGCCTGTCTCTGTCTATCAGAAGTCTTTATCTTGTAGTCTGGGACTGGGACACAAATTAGTTGTCTACTTAGAGGCCTTAGAATTAGGAAGCAATGTAAGATATCCAGTCATCAGTGTTTCCATCATGGTTCTGGAAAGGCACAGAAAGCTGGGTCTGAGAAAAATGTGCACCTACAAGGACAGAAGCATTGGAGTTAGTCTTCTTGTTCTTGGTTTCTCAAGAGCCTTGAGATGTCATAAAAGATTCCATTTCTTTAAACACATCTCTTATTTGTGGCAGCGGGGAGGGGGGTTTCTTATTTGTTATCCAGATGACTCAGAACCTTAGCCAGAATGAAATGAGCTTTAATCTCAAATTTTTGATGCATAAACCAGAGTTTTTACTATGGGTCCAAGGAAAAGATAACTTGGTTATATTGTCTCCCCACAAGAGACTCAGATGGCCCTTCAAAAATGTCCCAAGTTGAGACAGTGGTAGGACTTTGTATTCTGCAATCAATCAAACATTGAATATAGGACCCCTACTCTTACACGGAGACAAGTTTTAGGAATGGGGTTCATGTGTGGGCCATCATCAGGTAGCATCCCCAGCAGTAGGGGGCTCAGTCCTAAAATAAAGTGCAGGCTCTGACTACAGGAGCTCTGCATGGTTTGCCTCCCTTGCTTCATAGTGCCTGCCTGCTAGATCAAGTGCATGAGGCTATGCTCTGCCCATCAGATTCTCTTATCAAAGATTTTGTTTTGAGCAAACGAAACCGAGATGAAAGATTCAACAGCACCTATTTAGGGGTGCAGCAGCAGCAGCAGCAGACATGAGATCTTTTGAGGTTTGTTGAAATAGTAATTGCCCAAAATATTCCTGAAATACAGTTAGTCAATGTCCCATGTGTGTATATTCTATTCCAGTCTTTGTTCTTGAATCTCTGGTTGATTCTGGTTTGCTTCCAATAAGCACCACTTTATCTCCAGGCATTGTGAATTGGTTTTAGTTTCCTGGAACTAGAAACTCTAATAAAATGAATAAATGGCAAAAGAGAAAGAAAAAAGGAGGAAATCTAAATTGCGGAATTTTTTTATGCTTGTCTGTCTATGAAGATCATATTTTTAATAGAATATGACAGTAGTAATTAGTAATTTGATTATTACCCCTTCCACACTCCACCTTCACTTCTTTAAGCCAAGAAAAGAAATAGGGTAAAAAATGAAGTAATATCTTATTCTTAAAAGTACTTTTAAAAGCAGCTAAATAAAATGCACAGTTTGATGGATAATGTGAGGAGATTGTATGTGCTTCTTTTGCATTGTCTTCTCAATCATATTTGCAAAAATGAATGAATTTGCGAAAATGGAATGGATTTCACTAAGTAGGTTAAATTAATCAGTTTAGGAAAATGGGAACCCATAACTGAGTTCATGGCTTTATTGGGCCAAGATGAGTGAAGTCACATTAGAAAGCATAGAGGTTGCTTAGGACAATAGTGGCAATTCTGTCATGTCCTCTTTGGATAGTGGAGAATTCAGGCTAAAAGGTGTGTGTGAAGAACCTCAGGTAAGATGGAGATGCCCATGCCTCTTGGAGTATCAGACACACAGAGGTAACAGCCTTCAGAAATCATTACAAAAATTGTAACAGGAGGGTGAGAGATAGGAAGGTAGCTGAAGTATTATTGACAGCATGCTTGGGGTGTTGAAATCATTGACTAATAGATTAATAAATCATAGATTAATAGCGAGATCTTCTCAGGAGAAATCAAAGTTCTCAGGCAGTCTGCTTATATGTAAATAGAGCACTCCCTGAGTTAAGTCATTAAAACTCTGTTAAAATATACTTAGCCGGGGTTGGAGTGGTGACTCAGTGGTTATGTCACTTGTCTGGCATGCATAAGGATGCGGGTTTGTACCCCAGCACCGTGTACACAATGACATGTCAGAGACCCAGGCAAGCTGAGTGATACATCCTGGTCATCAGGTGGGGAGTGGTGGGATGAGAGCTGGAACTTGCGGGCAATTCCAGAGCCCAAAGTCTTCACCAGGAGGCCATCCCCTGCCTGGCTCTATGTCATCAGGGAACATGGGAAAGGCTGCCTCCCTAGCTCACCAGGTCAATAGTCCCCAACACCTTAGTGTTGGCTGGTTTCAGCAGTAGTATTACTGGAACTTTGGGTTCAACAGGGTTTCAATGGGCCCAGGAAGCTGTATTTAGGACATTCTAGCTGTGGGAGTGTTGCAGAGGACTTCCCTACCCAGTCACTTGTCTTCATGACCATATTTTAAGACAATGCATTCCTAACATTATTATATTGCTCTTTTTCTATTTTCAAAATTTGGTAGAGGATGAGGTAGTAGCATCCAAAATTTAAACCTGCAACTGGCATGATAAATAACACTTTTTCATCTTTCTGCATTGGCCTTTCATTCAAAATTCACAGACAGATTCACAGGCAGTTGGTATTTACTATCATATGATTCCCAGGGGAACTGGAATAGAGTGTGGTTGCTTCCAGACTTGAAGAGTTCCTTTAAATGGTATTATTTTCTCCTGGCTCTTTTTGGCTACAGTGAGTACCTCATAATAATTGAAGGAAAACAAACAAACAAACAAAACCCTGTGGACCAATTTCTTTGTTTAGATTGGCATTTACTTAAATTAGTATTTTAGGCATAGCCTGGGTTCAGATGTTTGTGCT
>PVKS010043702.1:0-14729 GCA_004027875.1 Aplodontia rufa | reverse complement strand
TGGTTCCATCCTTAATTTTTTGAGGATTCTCCATACAGCTTTCCATAGTGGCTGAACCAGTTTGCAGTCCCACCAGCAGTGTAATAGTGTTCCTAAAAAGATTGATTTTAAACAATAATAATTACCTGTATTCTAGCTGTTCCATTCCTCTGGAGACCCCTGTCTAGTACTCTCACTTATCTCAGGCCTTTTTGATGGTTCTAGAAGAAGCCAAGAGCTGGGTCTGACCAAATTGACTCAGGTGAGTTGCGAACTTGGGTATCAAACTCAGAACTGTCTCCCGAAGCTGTGCTCCTAATCATGAGGCTAATAGGCCTATGCTAATGATAATAATAATAATTATTATTATTATGGCTTCAGCCTTTGAAACAAAGAATAGGTAAAATGAAAATGGATAACCCAAGACTCTGGAAAATAATATAGAGCCAACCTCAAATACACCCACACCCCCATAGCATCGATCTCTTGGAAATGACTTAAAAAGTGCTAACATATTTTGAAAACAGCACACACTCTCTTCAGGAAGCTTTCACATTCATCGGAAGGGAGAGGGATTCATTTCCTCTTGAGAGTTCTCCTTGCCTGGCTGTGTTCCTAGACCTCTGGGGCTCGGGATCTAGGGCTGAGCCAGCTCACCCACCCCCAGCACCTCAATACTTTCTGGATCCCTTAGTTTTGTATCCCCAATAAATGAACTGACTTCTGTTCAATGAACTAGATGTTGGACAGAATTTCTTCACTTCTAGTTTGATTAGAGAATTTTGGGTGAAACCACCATGTTATCCTAAAGTCTACCTGATAGCAAAATATCTTAAATGGACACCTTCAAGAGGGGATGCCTCTCTTCCTCTCAGTGGGTGAATTAATTATATTATTTTTGAAAGGGAAATCAATGTTGAATTTCCAGGATAAACCCTTTTAATGAGTAAAGTTGGTGGCAGTGTGTTCTATTTTTCGTATGTGGCTGGTCCAGCTTGCTTTTATTTAGGACATCTTCGTGTAAGTGTGGCATTGGCCTGGAATGGTCTTTTCTGATAATGTCCTCGTCAGTTCTTGGTACCAGAGAGGTGCTGGCCTTTTAAAACAACTTGGGAATTGTTTAATCCTTTTCTTCTTCTGCAAGAGTTTGTGTGAAATGTGTGTTTTTCTTATTGAAAGTTTCAGTCCGGTTCTCAGATCAAGGCATTTAAGCCTGAAGTTTTCTTTGTGGGAAGGAGTAAATTACAGAGTCAATTTTATTTTATTTTATTTTATTTTGAGAGAAGGACAGTGAGAGAGACAGAGAAAGAGAGAAACAACTTTATTTAGTTTTTCACATGGCCTTAGTTGCTCCAACACTTAGTTGTGTATGTGGTGCTGGGGTTTGAACCCGGTCCTTGCGCTTGCCAGGAAAGTGCCAAAACCACTGAGCCACCGTTCCAGCCCCAACGGAGTCAATTTTAAAATACATTTTTAAGACCTTGGATTTTTGGTGTCCACTTTGCCACAGTATTTTTTTTCCTAGTAATTTTCTAATTCATCTAAAATTTTGAATTTATTATCATTCGTTTAATGGTCTATTTGCTATTTAAGGCAAGGCCTCCTTTTCCATTTCTGATACTGGTGATTTATTAATTTATTGCTGTCCTGTCCTCACCAGGGTTTTACTTGTGACTTTGCTACACTTCTTTCTTTTGCATTACTTTCTAGTTCATTTTCCTCTTATCTTTGTTATTTTCTCCCCTCTACTTTCTTTAAATATAATTTTCTGTTCTTTTTCCTCATTCCTTCAGGAAGTTTATTCATTTTTTACTTTTCGCTCTTGTCTGTTTGAAACTTTTATCACAAATAGAATAATTTTTAAAATACAAGGTCCTATGAGAACTACCAAATTGCAAACTCCAGGG
Source organism: Aplodontia rufa (assembly GCA_004027875.1). Lineage (NCBI taxonomy): Eukaryota > Metazoa > Chordata > Mammalia > Rodentia > Aplodontiidae > Aplodontia > Aplodontia rufa. The sequence continues at coordinate 12,843 of PVKS010043702.1, read as the reverse complement.
AAAGTAGAAGTCAAGTCTGTATTCAACCAGAACTGAATCAGTAATCGCAGTTTATATTTCATCATTACATCGTTCAAAATCCACCTCTCAAAAGACCTGCTAAATGCACAAAATAAAAACACCGTTTACAATTTTGCTCCCATATCCATCAGTCCCGCCAAAATGACAGTGAATGGTTAAAAAAAATATTAATTCACAGGGACAAAGAGAGAAGAAAGTAGTAAAGACAGCAAATATTTGGGAAGCTAGAAAACTCACAGACGGAGTGATTCCTGGCTTAGCGGACCAAAGGAAGCCAAAACCAAAGCTAATGTTGGGGGGTGGCCTGGAAACAGCTGATTCAAGCCACTGAGACACTCAGGAGTTGGTGGCTCTGGGCACTAGTAAGGCTCACAACAGAAGACTGGTTGTAAGTTAGTGCAAGCAGCATGGATCCTCCTGGATTTGACAGCATTCCCTTCCCCCATCTCAGAAGTCCAGAGGCTGACTCTCCCAGGAAGCCAAGCCAGGGACTCTGTCACTCTTCAGGGACATCAGGGCAGAGCACCACACAGAAAGAGAAGGGACAATTGGAGTTCTACATAGTGAACTGAGTTTAAGAGGTCCCACCCTAAGACACATCATCATAAAATTTTGGAATTCCAAGAAGATTTTAAATGCATCCAGAGAGGGAATAAGAAATCTCATCCAAAAGACAAAATACAGACCTCTCGCTAGCTGCACTGGAAGCTAAAATGGAAGGGGAAATTATTTTCCGTTTAGAATTCTATACCTCACCCAACATCAATCATGCGTGCGGCTGAACTGATTTTCTGCACATTCGTGATCTGGAAGCCAGATGAGATTGTGCTCTCCTGAAGTGAAAGTGTAAAACAAGACAGGATTTCATGGGACAAAAAATAAAGGACCCAATAGGAAGAGAACTGGAAGGAACTTTGAGTTTGGTGATTAAAGGAAACCCCAGGGTGACAGCTGTGCAGTGGACTTCAAGGGCAGCCAGCCCAGACTGTAGCTGGGGACAGAGCTGGCTGCAGGAAGGAGCTGTGTCTTACCCCAGGTGTTACACGGGGAGGACTTACTGAGAGGACATTGCCATTTCTAGTGGAGGGTTTGGGAACCATTTCAACAGAGGTACATAGAAAACTAAGCAACAAACAAATAAGAGAAACCCAAGATGATAAACTGCAGCGAAAACAAATGCTATATAGAATCATAACATTCTGTGGGTCTCAGTTTAGGTACAAATGTAATGATATGAGCAAAATCCAGATCTATTATGGAAATATACTAGCAGATGGCAGGAGATGATGTGGAAGGGGAAAGGCGGTATAGTAATGGAACAAATCGTAATGATTTTTTTTGTACTGGGGATTGAACTCTAGGGCCCTTTACCACTGAGCTACATCCCCACATCCCGAGCTTCCCTTTTTTATTTTTATTTTTTGAAATTTTGAAACAGGGTCTCACTAAGTTGCTTAGGGCCTCAATAAGTTGCTGCAGTTGGGCTCCAACTTGCAATCCTCCTGCTTCAGCCTCCAGAGTGGTTGGAATTACAGGCACGTGCCATCATGCTCTGCTAAATCGTAATTGTTAGCAGTAGGAAAACAATAAATAATAACTAAAGCTGAAAGATCAACATAACCACAACAGTGCCAGATCCTATTAATAGTGCCTTTTATGGATTATTCCTTTTTTTTTTTAAAGAGAGAGAGAGAGAAAGGGAGAGAGAGAGAGAAAAATCAATTTTTATTTAGTTTTTCATGTGGCTTTTGTTGCTCCAACACTTCATTGTGTACCTGGTGCTGGGGTTCAAACCCATGTCCTCGCACAAGTCAGGCAAGTGCCCTAACCAATGAGCCACCGCTCCAGCCCCTGGATTATTGCTTTTAATGCTCAGACCTACCTCATGCAGTTTTTTTGTTTTTGTTTTTGTTTTTATTTTTTGCAAGGCTGAGGACTGAACTCTGGGGCCTTGCACATGCTAGGCAAGCACTCTGCCACTGAGCTAAATCCCCAACCCCCCTCATGCAGTTTTTAAACCCATTTTACAGATGAGGATATGAAAAAAGGATAAACACATAATTTAGAAATATGGAGGCAAAATTCAGTAGTTGGCAGATTTAATAAAGGGGAATAATTGCTTCAGTGGAGAAGAAATCAAGATGGAAAGGTATGGGCAAGTAGGGGGTCTGCTGGGTCTCAATGGAAACCTTAAAACATTTTTGATTTGCTAAACTTTGTACATGTAGGACTTTGATAAAACCAAAACCAGCTGGGTGCAGGAGTGCACACCTGTAATCCCAGCAGCTCAGGAGGCTGAGGCAGGAGAATTGCAAGTTCAAAGCCAGCCTCAGCAACATAGCAAGACCCTGTCCCCCACCGCCCCTGCCCAAAAAAAAAAAAAGAAAAAAAGAAAAAAAATTAAAAATGACTGGGAAAGTGGCTCAGTGGTTAAGTGCCTCTTGGTTCAGTCAATCCCTAATACCAAAAATAATAATTTTTAAAAATCCCCACAACGTATCCATTAATACATTAAATACAATGATTTATTAATCAATTAATAACAAAGTTTTTTTTAAGAAAAAGAGAGAATCAATTTTATTTTTTCATCTGGCCTTTGTTTCTCAGATACTTAGTTGTATATGTGGTGCTGGGGTTTGAACCCAGGTCCGTGTACATGCCAGGCAAGTGCTCTAACCGCTGAGCCTTGGCTCCAGCCCACACACCTGTCGTAGTCATTTCTATGTGAAATCGAGCAGATCAGAAGCACTCCTCATGTCAGCCTTGGCTTCTGGCGACACCTCTCCCTGTCTGTCTGCTGATTCCCAGCTCATAGGAACTGTCATCAGTATTTCCCCTCCCAGAGGCTGGAGATTGGCATCCTCTCTTCTTCCCAAATGTTGATTCCATGTGCACGTATACATGTGACCACAAGTCAGGTTAGAGACAGCTCAAACCCAAATCATGGATAATCCTCCTTGCAAAGGCTTTTGAAACTATGAAAGCCCCTGTGCAGTCACCTTCTATTCAACCATTCACAACTACACGGTCACCTGCTATACTTCCTATAGTAGGACCAGTCTGATAACAACTAGACATAATAATCAAACCCAATTAGAACATCTATTTTTAATTAAAAAACAAGATAAAAGTACAATTACTTTTACGATGGTCCCACTGATAGCTTTTGGAAAACAGTTGCTAATTAATAAATGCTAGAGAGAGAAAAACTAAGAACCATGAATGCTTAATACATTATTCAAACTTCCCTAGGTCCTTGTTTTAATCTCTTTTAAGCCATTCATTTAGTTCTGTGTCTTTTAAAGCTGGAATTTTCTTCACTGTCACTCAAAGCAAAGACAGAAGACTCTTTATATTATGTTAGAAGCAAATCAGCTCCCAGATAGCATGCACTCTGTGAAAGAAAGAATGAATGAAAGGATTGAGAGAAAGAGGGAGGGAGAGAAAGAATAAGTCTCAAGGTAAATTACCTCCTGATGTACATAATCAAATTGTACCCTCCAGCTCCAATGCAGTGACACAAATACTAAAGCTTACGCCAATGACAGCACATGGGCTGGGGAGAGGGAAAGAGGAGTGTCCAGGCATGTAGACAGGTACTACCATACTTAGCTTATCCTTTTGTTAAAAATATATTTTATGGAGAAGTTTTAGGTTCACAAAATTGAGTGGAAAAGGAAAAAAGTTGGGAGAAATTTGAAGTTTTCATTTCCCACCCACATATGCACAGCCTCCTGCTAGCCACATCCATTTGTGGCAATCCATGAACCTACATCGACGCACTGTTGTCACCCAGTAGCTCACGCTAAGATCCACTCTTGCTGTTATAGTCTATGGATTTTAGTAAATGCAGAAGAGTGTGCGTTCACCAGTATAGGATCATATAGAGTGGCTTCACTGCCTTAAAAATAACCTCTACTCTCCCTGTTCATCCCCTTCCTACCCAACCTCTGGCGACCACCAGGAGTTTGTACTGTCTTCTTAGTTTTGCCTTCTCCACTGTCTTGTGGTTGAAATCTTACAGTGTGTCGCCTTTTCGGATTGACTTCTTTTACTTAGTAATATGCATTTAAGATTCTTCCATGTCCTTTCGTGGCTTAATGGGACCCTGGTTTTTAAAAGAATCTCTTCTATTTATTGTGGATACTTGTAGACATCTGTGCCTTGAAACTAAAAGAACAATACGTCTCCACCGGTTTCCTAGAAGAGCTCTTGTCCTTTCCACCTGTGAGGTGGATCAGGGATCTGATAGAATCCATGGCTAGTCTTTCCTTAATGTATCCATCATCAACATTTTTTTAGTTGCTATGGCTGAGAAATACTTAATGGTGTACCAAAGACATTTGCTACGCTAACGGATTCTGTGGTTAAGAATTGGACTTAGTACAGCAGGGTGCCTTTTCTCTGCTCTGTGTGAGGCCTCAGCTGGAAGACTTGAAGGCGAGAGGACGGAATCATCCATAGGTTCTCGCATTCATCCATCTGAATGGTGCTGAAGCTGGCTGGCAACTGGGGGCATCTCTTGCTGTCCACATGGCCTGTGTATTGTTCTATTTTCCATTGCTATGACAAAACATGCAAGGGTGAGTAATATGCGAAGTAGAAAAGGTTTAATTGACTCATAGTTTTGGAGACTGAAAGTCCAAAATAGGGTGGTCTCAAACAAAACATTTGTTTGGTCTGGTGAGGGTCTCGTGGCAGGTGGCATCATGTTGGAGTGTGTCTGAGAGGGATCACATGGTGAGATGGGAAGGCCGAGAGTGGGAGAGGTCAAGTTCATTCTTTTACACAATTCACTCTCAAGGGAACTAACCACAGTCCCATGAAAAGTATCTTAATTCCTTCTCAGGGCAACTCCCCAATGACCTAACCACCTCCCACCAGGCCCCACCTCTTAAAGGCTTCACCATCTCAACACCACCACCCCGAGGGTCAAGTCACTAGCATAGGAACCTCTGGGGGACAAGCCATATCCAGAGCACAGGAGGCTAGTTTGGGTGTCCTTGCCACTGGTGACCATCCCAAGGGATAGATAGCAGCAGATAGCAGCCTCCTGTCTTCATAATCTAGCCTTGGAAGTCAAGATTTGGCAGCATTTAGAAATCTAGGAAAGGTAGCATAATCCAACTTTGGAGCTCAGGAAGGTTTCATAGGAAAATCATTACAGAATCATGGAAAGCCTCCTCTGCATTTGTAAAAATACAGGTGCAGATCTGCAGGATCTACTCCAACATGGGCCACACGGTGACCTTCGGCAGCTACTAGTAAGAACCCGAGGGTGCTCACCACTCTTGTGGAGTGTCAGTCTTCCTCAGCCTTCTTCAGAACACCACGGTGCAGCCAGGAATCTTCCACGACCCCTGCAAGGCGGTGATCCAAGCAGACCCAGGGCAGAGATGGTGGCCCCTACCTTGGGGGTCACCTGGAATTCTTGAGAGAGGTAGCATGTCCCAGGACTGGCTCGCTAGAATTCGCTGCTCAAGCAGGTTGTGTTGAATACAATCTGAGGTCAAAGATGACAGAAGCAAATTTGATCAGTTGATCGTTTTTTCTTCCCTTCCTCCTACCTGTTCCAGCTTCAGAGAGGACTCAGGAGAGAGCTGTTTGGAAGTCCCTGGTCTAGTTTATTTCAAAGCTGAGCCAGAGAATCAAGAGACTCACCTGAGGAGCCCCAAGAGCAGGGCTTGGTGTTGGTTTTGTTTTTGTTTTTCACACTGTGTAGAGCACTAGAAAAACATTCCTTTGAAACACGTGAGCAAACGTTGAGTGACAGTGGGATTTGGAAGGATCATCATCTAGTCAATTACTCATTCATGAATTAGCATTTGAGCTGTCACCCAGAGAAACATGCACAGGTGTCCCCACTCCTTGCGATGTCCGAACCACTCCACCAAGCAGGAGCCGTTCTCCTGGTTCCCGGCTCCAGTGCACTTAAATTGACTCATGTCCCCCCAGGCTGAGGGAGGTGACTGAGGCTGAATGAATGATACAGCCTTTTAATTTGTTTTTAATTATCATGGCCCAGTAACCCTTCCAAAGACCCTTCATGGAAAATAGTTCTATTTTTCCACTTATTAACCTCATTCACTAGACTGGAAAGAGAATTCCCCATCTCTCAAAAACTCTCCCGTTCATTCTTCTGATTTTTTTTTTTTTCACGAGGTAATGTGCGTAAAACTAGAGCCAAGTATATTGTGGATTCAAATACAAGGCGTTTGGAGTAGAAGCGGGTGGGATTCCTGTGTCTCAGCCTCAGGGGATTGCCCCAGTGGCCTCTGTTCTATGAAAGGGAGGGGCTTGAATGGTCCTTTGATTCAGCCCAGATCTGGGGGTGGAGGGTGGGGAAGGGACAGGCTTGTTATTTGACACTCTCTGTTGGGCTTGGCCCTGGGCCTTCCTCCCTATTAGGGCCTCCCTCGGGGGCTCTGAGGATGCCCTGACTTGGCAAGTGCTGAAATACATGAAATTCCTTCTCCTTGGGAAGTATACCAGCAATCCCAAGAGCTTGGCGAATTCCATCTGCTTGGAGAATGCTCCTCTTCATAAAGCTCCCCCTCCCAGCACCCCTCCCCACACACAGACGGCAGTGTTTGCTAGGGCATTAATCATGCTTTTCCTAGCTGATTTTTTTTTTTTTTAAGAGAGAGAGGGACAGTGAGAGAGAATCAATTTTATTTAGTTTTTCACCTGGTTTTCATTGCTCTGACATCCCATTGCTGGGATTCAAATCCACGTCCTCGCACATGCCAGGCAAGCGCTGTAACCACTGAGCCACTGCTTGGGCCCCTAGCTGATTATTAAAGTATCTGTGGTTATTGTTTGCAAAAACCCAAGAATAGACAAGCAGTTTATTAGGATTGATGAAAGAATTTGGCATGAGCATGAGAAAGAGGGAAATACAATGTCGTGGCTGTTGCCCTGGATGTTGGACAAGTTCAGATCCTGGCTCTGCCATGCATAATCTTGAACAATTGACTTAACCTCTTCAAATTTCTCTGGACTTCAATTCTGTCCTCTGTAAATAGTTACAACATTTCTTCACAGAGTCTTTGTGAGATTGAATGTGTTCCATACATTTAAAGTGCTTAGCAAGTGCCCAGCTCATGGGAAGGAAGACAGTATAAATGTTATCTATTATGGTATGGTATTGTGCTATCTATGTTATGGTATTGATATACAATATGGCTTTGAGATCAATATGCAAAAATAGATTATATTCTACACATTATAGTAAATACTTAAAAGATACAATTTTTAGGGATCACATTTATATATTTTTATAATAGCATAAAATAAGGTGTCTAGGAATGTATCTAATAAATGATGTACATAACCTTTAAGAAGTAAATTGCAAAATTTTTTTGAATGTAATTAAAGATGACTCAAATAAATGGAGAGCTATTCAATGTTCAAGGACAGGAAGATTTATTTTCTTGAACCCTTATCTTCTGTCCATATTAATCTTCAAACTAATTCAAAACAAAGCATTGGTTGGTGTTTTAGAGTGTGTATGTGGAACTTGATGAGCTGATTCAAAAATGGAGATGAAAGAGCAAATAATTTAGAAGTGTAACGTCAACTCCGAAGTTGAGAAATAGAACAATGAAACAATAGAGTTCGAAAGACACAACTGCACTGACGGAAACTAAGAGACAATGAAGGTGACCAACGCAAGTCACACAGTCACACTCAGACTCATTGTACGGAGATGCATATTCTGCTGACTGTGGCAGGCTCGGCCACACCACTCATGAAGGGTACAGATGGATTATTATACTGTGAGGGGACAGCGTGAAGTTGGGACTGTCAACCTACCTAGGTGAGCCAGAATATAAGGACCTCAAGTTTGAGATAAGCCTGAGCAACCTAGCAAGACCCTGACTCAAAAATAATATATATATATATATATATATATATATAAAAGTACTGTGAATGTAGCTCAGTATTAGAGGACTTGGGGTCAATCCCCAGTAACACACACACACACACACACACACACACACACACACGATAATGATGCCAAACCAGAGATTTTCTGTGCGCTCGTGTGACGTGCCTTGCCTCCTGTCATTTGTCATGACTAGAGTGTGTTCTGAGTAGCTGCCGTTTTCAAATCTGAGATACCTGCAACAGATTTAAACTAGACCTGAAATTTGAAGGACAGCCCCCCTGGTCAACCAGTAGGACTATGCTTTAACCAGTGAGATTGTGAGGGTTGTTTTTACACAATTTTATTTTAACAACAGCTTATTAAAAAATTTTTTTTTGAGTGGGAAGGATATTAGGGATTCACAAAAGTAATAGGAGGATAGAGGGCAGGGGAGGTAGCTCAGTGGTATAGCATTTGCCTGCCATGTACGAGACCCGGGGTTCCAACCCTAGCACTGCAAAAATAAAATAAAATGATAAATAAGAAGGTAGAGGCTGAGCTATAGGCAGAACCTAGATTATTTCTAGGGGCCTGAATTCAGAGACCACCAATAAGTCTAAAAGCAGGCCAGGAAGGCCAGGGCACCATTACTAGGATGGAGTAGAATGTTTTCTACTTCAGTGATCCTCAGGTCAATATCCAAATAACAGGAAGAGAGCATGTGCTTGACCGAGCCTGGACCACCTCTACCCACTGAACAAGACACTGCAGGACGGTGGTCGCTGTGCCACAGATGATACCTAGTGGAAAGAATGCTTCAAAGGAAGTAGATACTCTTTTCCGTCTTCCTTCCTTCTTTGCTCTCTTTCTCTCTCTCTCTGTTTTCCTTCCTTTCTCCCTCCCTTCCCCTGTCTTTCTCCCTCCCTCCCTTCCTTTCTTTTTTCCTTCCTTCCTTCTTTCCTTTCTCCCTCCCTCCCTTCCCCCTCTCTCTTTCTTTCGTTCTTCCTCCCTCCTCTCTTTCTCCTTCCTTCCTTCCTTCTTCCTTTCTTTTTCTTTCTTTCATGTGTGTTGGGATTAAAACCAGGACATTGAGCATGCTCAGCATGCACCCTACCACTGGGCTACAGCCCCTGGCCCTGTGCTTTTTGTTGAAGAGGGGGTTGATACTGGGCTGCCAGAAACAACACATGACCAAGACACCTCTGATCAAGTAACCGTCTGATTCTTCTTTTCCTTCCAGCAAGGGCCTGCCATCAACTTGTACACATCCCGGGTCACCCTCGCAGCTATACTTCTCACAATAAACTTGTACCTGGTCATGAGAGGAGTCTGTCCAACTCTGTTACTCACCAGAGCTGTCTTCCTGCATCTGTGGGCCCCAACCCTGCACTCCATGTGAATTAACCAAGGCACCACACCTCAGGGGGGTCACCTTAGCCACCAGGTGTCCTTCTCCATGGGCAGTACAGAGACAAGATGAAGTCTAGTCAGAGCATAAGGAACAGGAAGGGAGTCCCAACAGGCAGGTTGATTAGTGTCAGGTTTTACTTTGAAAATCATGGTGGCCACATCTCACATCAGCAGCCGGGCATAGCTGGAGGTAATCTCAAGATGGGGAATGACCCAAACGGAACCATGTTTTAGGAACATTAACCTTCCTGGGGTGAAGAGGTGGAGAACAGAAGGGAGAGACTGACATGCGCTCTGTCTCTCTAGCACAGCTGTTTCAAGGTAGAAGTGAAGCCAGTCTGGTGGAAGTCGGGGCCGTGTCCCCTGGAGTCAAGGAATGAAAACAGAGACGCCAAGGCAAGCAGAGCAGACAGATTTTATTTAAGAAAGGATGGAAATAACTTCTCCAGGAGAAGATGAGGGGATGCAACTTGTTTCTCTTACAGTCTTTCAAGATTTTCCGTGCCTTGGTTAATCCTTGCCTTCCATTCCTCATGCCTAGGAACGGAGCGTGGAAGTTCTGATCTGATCTAGTGCCTTTATCAGCAGAAGGGAACACCTTTGTTGGCAGAGGGCCTTGTTAGCAGAGGGGAATGTCACGTTCAGACCACCTTTGCTAGCAGAGGGGGATGTCGAGCTGATACACACATCTGTCTATTTGGAACAGCAGACGCTCTTTGGGAAAAAATGACAGCAAATTTCCTCCTTATCCACCTGCACCATTCCGCCTACGCTAACTGCCTAAGTGTGAACCCATATGGACAACTTCTCTGAAGTCATTTTCCTCACCAGCTACTTCCCAAAAGTTTCCCATCCAAGGACAAGGGAGGCTTGACCCTGAAAATCATCAGGGACCAGAGGAAACCAGTGCATTCAGAACTGAATTAGGTATGCCATCAAAGAGCAATTGGGATGCGCTTCCACACCGAGGTTCCAGCCCTTGAGCTAGAATCCTTTGGAGAGACTTGGAGCAGTTGCAAGAGGCCTGGAGTGTATCTACACCCCAACCATGGTCAAGGCTGGCTAGATGACAGATCTCACAAGCCTGCACCGCCCTTCCCTAAATAGATGCCCGAAGTTTGGGGGTTTAATTCAGTGAAAATGAATAATATTTATGAGTGAATAATCATTTTCAAGAGTTAATAGATTGATGATACATCCCTTATCTGAAATCTAATGATTTCATATTCCAGTTCAGAATATTTGTACATATATAATAAGATATCTTGGGGATGGCACTCAAGTCTAAGCATGAGATCCATTTACATTTCATATACACCATATCCATATGGACTGAAGGTAATTTTTTACAATATTTTTAATAATTTTGACACCATCCTGGGGATGTAGCTCAGTGGTAGAGTAGGTGCCTAGCATGTGTGAGGTCCTGTGTTCAATTCCCAGCACAGAAAATAATAATAATAATAATAATAATAATAATAATATTTTTTAAAGGGAGAGGGACAGTGAGAGAGAAAGAGAGAATCAATTTTATTCAGTTTTTCATGTGACTTTTGCTGCTCCAACACTTCTCTGTACACATGGTGCTGGGGTTTGAACCCATTATTCTCGGGCATGCCAGGCAAGCGCCATAACTGCCGAGCCACCACTCAAGCTCCCAATAATAATAATTTTGACATCAGGTCAGGGGTGGAATTTTTCCACTTGGGGGTGTCACGTTGATACTCAAAAAGTTTCAGAGTTTGGAATATTTCAGATTTCAGATTTTCAGATTAGGAATGCAACCTGTAGTAGTTTCTTGTTAGCATATATTTTTTTAAACAAACACAAAAATTACTGTCAAATGAGTATCTACTAAATAGAGATACGGTTGCACCTGCCTCACCCAATCCTTATGCCCTTCAAATGACTAAACTCATGTCGGTGCTTGGAACAGTGTTTGGAACGAAGCAATCCTCATTCTTTTTCTCTCTTTAAACAGAGAAAGCGATAATAATTTTATTTAGCCTTTCATGTGAGGTTTGTTGCTCCCATACTTCATTGTGTATGTGGCACTGGGGTTCGAATCCGCGCACTCACGCATGCCAGGCAAGCACAGTAACCACTGAAGCGGGGATCATCCAATCTATATGATCTCTAAAAATCATTCTTTGTGCACCTGCATTGTAGTGGCTTAATGAATTTTATGAAAAGTCTCGTGAAGAGGAAAGACATTCTGTGATACCTGTAGGTGATGTGTTAACGTTGCTGTCCTCGAGGCAGAAAATGCGCCACTCTCCTAAGCCTGGATACAAGGCATCCTTGGAAGAAGGTTCATATCGTTTCATCTGACAGTGTGGTGGAGAGACGGCGCAGTCGGAGACCTCTGGGTAGCAGAACGTTCATCTCTTCCTTCCAGGGATGAACTGCTGATCTGACAGTTTATTCGCTGCAAAGCTCAATTGCGACTTCCAAACTAACCACAAGGTGTCGCTGTAACCCCAAAATTTCAACTCAAGGGCCCCAATTAAAAACATAAGTTCTCTTTTTAAAACCTGCTTTTCTATACTCCTCAAACTTCGCTGTGCTTACAAACTTATTAAAATGCATTTCCTGATTCCATAGGTCTGGTATGCAGCCTAAAATTCTGCATTTCTAAGAAGTTCTCAAATGATGTCCATGCTTTAATATGGTTCTAGACAGAGAATGGCTTTCAGGAGTTTTCTGTGAGGACAAGAGTGCAAACTAAGTAGACCGGAAAAGGGCTCCATTCTTTGCCTTTAAGAGGCAATGAAGAGGAAGAAGAAAGAAAATGAGAACCAACCAAAGAAAAAGAGGGCTGCTTTCTCTGAGCATCCCAGGCGCAGCCGTCTTTAATTCTGCCCTCTGGGGACTGCCTGGAGGGAGCGGGGGCCCTGCTGAGTTGCGCCAATGGTCAGGATGGATCTCCCCGGTACATTCTTTGGCACAAGGGCTCATGTGGGAATTTGTTAGAGAATTTGAAAACCTCCAAGTGGCCAATGCTTCTGCAAACACTTTTTAGCTTCCCCTCAAAGCCAAGCTGAGGTTTCTAACAGAGTCCATATAACCTTAGAATTGAGAAGTGAAACAACAGGAAGAGCCGCTTTGCTGATGGCCTTACTCTTGCATGCACAATGGGTCTATTTTAATACCGCGAACTTCTGTTTTCCACAGTGAGAAGGGTCTATGGGGAGCAGTTCATGAAGTGAAACCACTTCTAACCCTGTGCAGGCCCTTGGACTCAGATCAGATTCTTGCTTTAAGGTAGATGCATCCTGTAAAAGAAGTTGTATTATAAAGATCTGCTTGACTGATGGAAGACAAAATTGGTCCAACACTTCAGCATTTGGGAGTAGGCAAAGACTTTCTCAACAGGTCTCCAAAAGTGAAGGAAGTAAAGTCAAAAATCAGTGAATGGGATGCCATAAAGCTAAAAAGCTTTTGTACTGCCAAGGAAACAATCAAAAGAGTCAAGAGGTTTCCTACGGAAATGGAGAGAATCATGGACTATGATTCCTCTGACAAGGGTCTCATATCCAGAA
>PVKS010043701.1:0-14727 GCA_004027875.1 Aplodontia rufa | reverse complement strand
ATTCTCATTTATTGGGGTCTATTAAAAAGCTAATGATTATTCTGGCTCTATATTTGCATAACATACTTTTATGTTGCTGAGTAAATTCTATTTAGACATTAGCTTTTGCTCATATAAGATATTTTTGAATAGATAAAAAGCACTGATGAAAGCAGTTCCCAACTCAAAGGCTTAAATTACCCACACAACCAAATAGCTGTGGATATAAATACATGTTAGGATGGAAATGTTGAATTTGTCTAACATTTATGAAGACAATTTTTATACTGAGTCTGGAATGTATGGTTAAAAATTATATTAAAATTGACTTATAATAAAGAAAGTATAATGAAACTCACAAAACTCTAGTCACAAATTGTTAAGGGGAATAATTTCCAGTTTTGAATATAAGGTCATAAGACTATTAGATATTAATCTCATTTTATTAACATCATAAGACAATGTAATTTTTATTTACATAAACTGTTCAAACACACTCATAGAAGTGTCTTTACCATTTGTTAAATGTAATGGACACTGTGCTACACTGCCCAGATGTCCTTTTTAGGACTGCAGAGCTTTTTCTCTGGGAATTGCCCTCACCTAAAGAGGAATTTCTCATTCATGATCATTTCTCCCTTCTCTTTGGCAGTCTGCATCCAATGACTGATAGAATAAAAATGAAACTGGACCCCTAATCTCAATCAGGATAATTCTTACCAAGAGTTCTGTGCTTTCACATCACACATGTATAATTAGTTGTGGGAACTCCATTAAAAGTCTTAATCCTTGGTAATGAAAATCCTTCATTTGTGAAGTTAATGCTTTTTTTTCTGGTTGCTGATTACAGGTCCAGGTCTTATTTCTTTTCAACATTACTTATCATTATAATTGCTTTGGGACAACTCTGAAAGGTCATCTTGGCTCTGGATCTTTCAGTGGAGTGAGCTGAGACTTCCATCAAGATTGCATCTAAGCTCAACTTCTCCCTCTGACCAGAAGTGCCATCTGTACTCTCCTGTATTTGCTGATTCCAAGAGTACTTCCTAATAAGCTTTCTTAATACAGATCTTTATCTCAACGTCTCTTTCCTGGAAAGCTGACCTACAGCACAAATGATATCCAATAAATGCAATTCAACATTAACTAAGTCAACCTTAATTTAGCTAGGAACTCAGAGAAATATAAAGGTTTCAGCCTCTAAGAGTTTGTAGTTCTAATGAAGAAACAGATATCCAAAAATATTATTATCATATGAAATAAAAGCTAGAAAAGAGATGAACTGATCACCACTTCTTTCTTTAATTGTGACTTCTGGAAGCAATATTAGCTATCTCATTTATGTCCTGTACCCCTTCAGTTAGTCGAGACTATGTGACTATTTCTGGCCAATGGAATGAAAACAGAAGTGATAGGTTCAGGCGGAAGCATTTTTGAACTGGAGATCTAATGTCAACTGCTTTCTTTTCCTGTTAGGGCAAACTGGAAACCTCAGGTTGAAATTTCTGCATAATGATAGAGAAGTAGTCTGATCACGAGTCACCAGACTTATTTTATTTACAATGGCCTTTGCACAACAAGCAGGATGTGAAGAATCTCTCCTGCGTGAAGCTGAAAGATGAAGGATTTTACGCTGTTGCTTACCTTAGCCCATTTAGTTGTTCATCCGTATCAATTTGGCAAGGAAGTTAAGATAATTGGAAATTTCCCAGATCTATGCTGTTTCAACTGAAAACTGAGTGATTGGTGACAGGTTCCTATGTAGAGAAAAGAACTAGTTTGTTTTAGGGAAAGGAAATAAAAGCAATGAAGAAAAAACAATTGAACAGATATGGTTGATCACCTGTCCCAGGTGATTACAGTTCCCCCTCATCCAAAGGACATTCATCGTGAGAGCTCAGGAAAATGTGCACTATGTTGGTGAGTGGGACTGATTTTCTAGGAAGAGCATACTCAACACTGTTCAGAGCATGATTCAGGTAAGATTGAAGGGTGGGAGATGTGGGGGAAAGGAAAGATGGCTGGAAATGATAACAGGGAGTGGAATTTATCCAGAGCAGGCAGTTTATCAAGCTGGAGGCAGTGCTATGGAATCTCTTATTCAGCTCATTTTCTTTCTGTTCCATTCTGTCCAAAGCAGGGAAGCTGTCCTCTGAGCTGCTCTGGATGAGACTTAACCTCTGTAATGTGGATCCTCAGAAGTTCTAGAATCTGAATCTTACTCACTTCTCTAACAACAGCAGTTTGGTGTCTGAGTTTTAAAGAGTGTATGAATTTGAATCCTTGCTCTATCAATAGCCAGCTGTGAGTCACCATCATGGTAAAATAAGGATAATAGAATCCCTTCTTGAAATGTGGGGAGAAGAATTAATACATATAAACTATGTATATTCAAAACAGTGCTTGTTATTTACCAGAAAATTCCTAGAGCTTATAGGCGATTTTAGCAAAGTAGCTGGCTACACGATCAACTACAGTAAGTCACTAGCTTTACTCCAGCAACAAATCTGCAGAAGAAGAAATCAGGAAATCTCTCCCATTCACCATCTCCTCCAAAAAAATGAAATACTTCGGCATTAACCTTACAAAGGATATTAAGGACCTCTACAAAGAAAACCATCAAATACTAAAAAAAGAAATTACAGAAGACCTGAGTAGATGGAAAAACATTCCATGCTCACGGTTAGGCAGAATCAATATAATAAAAATGGCCATTCTACCCAAAGCTCTATATAGGTTTAATGCAATCCCCATCAAGATACCTATGGCATTCTTCATAGATATTGAAAAAGCAATTCTCAAGTTCATATTGAATAACAGGAGACCCAGACTAGCCAAAACATTACTCTATAGGAAGGAAGAAGTAAGAGGTATCTCAATCCCTGACCTGAAATTATACTACAGAGCTGTAGTAGCAAAAACATCATGGTACTGGTATCAAAACAGACCCAGAGATCAGTGGAACAGAATAGAAGATCCTGAGACAAACCCCCATACATTTAATTATTTGATATTTAATAAAGGGGGCAAAAGCATAGTGTGGAAGAAAGATAGTCTGTTCAACAAATGGTGTTGGTCAAATTGGACAGCCATGTGTAGACAACTGAAGCTGGATCCTTATCTTTCGCCCTGCACAAAAATTAAATCAAAATGGATCAACAACCTGGATATTAAGCCAACAACTTTAAACTTACTAGAAAAAGAAGTAGGGTCAACACTACAGGACACAGAGCTCAGCCGCTACTTCCTTAACAAAACTCCCATGGCTCAAGCAGTAAAGTCAAGACTAAATGAATGGGATGCAATTAAACTAAAAAGTTTTTGCACAGCTAAAGATCTAATCAAGAACATCAAGAGAGAACCTACATAATGGGAGAAAACCTTTGCCTGCTACACCTTGGACCAGAGGCCTAATATCCAGAATATATGAAGAACTAAAGAAACTAAACACCAAAATCACAAATAATCCAATCAATAAATGGGCTACGGATCCTAAAAGAAACTTCTCACCAGAGGAAGTCCAGAAAGCCCATAAATATGTGAGAAAATGCTCTACATCATTAGCTATAAGGGAAATGCAAATCAAACCTTCAATGAGATACCACCTCACTCCTGTTAGAGTGGCAAAAATGAAAAATTCTAACAACAACAGATGCTGGAGGGGCTGTGGGAAAAGAGGAACACTGTTACACTGCTGGTGGGACTTCAAACTGGTTCAGCCACTATGGAAAGCAGTGTGGAGAATCCTCAAAAAATTAAGGATGGAACCACCTTACGACCCAGCTATCCCACTCCTGGGTATTTTCCCAAAAGAGTTAGAATCAGCATATTATAGTGATGTGGCTTCATTAATGTTTATAGCAGCTCAATTTACTATAGCTAGATTATGGAACCAACCCAGATGCCCCTCACTCGACGAGTGGATACAAAATCTTTGGTACATATATACAGTGGAATACTACTCAGCCATTAGAGAAGATGATATTATAGCTTTTGATATCAAATGGATCAGATGGAAAGAATTATGCTAAGTGAAATCTCCCAAGCTGAGAGACTCAAGGGCCGAATGGTTTCTCTCATCTGTGGAAGCTAAAATACATCGGGAAGCAGTAGGTTAGATGGCTAAGCTAATAATAACTTCAAATTGTATGATTCTCAACACAACAAGGAGATGACTCCCTAGCATACTTGGAGGTGTAGGATGGGAGGCGGTAGGGGGAGGGTGTAGGAAGAACTCCTAGGAGACTGGAGGGTGGGATTATGGGGGAATCATTTTAGAAGGAGATCTCTGTACTCCACGAGATATTCATTTAATTCAGGGATTCTTCTAGGGGAAACAGCAACATGGGGAACCCAAGCTGGGCATCCATGATATGGCATTAGCCCTGGATAACTAAGTATATATACTTCGGTTCTTGAATGTTTGATAATGTTTCCCCCTCAGTTGTATCTCTATATCCATCTAATAATAATAAAAAAAAAACAGTGCTTGTTAGGTACCGTAAGCTCAGAATGTTGAACATGTACACGTGTTGACTCCTCAACCTCTTCTCCCCACCATCCATCTCTGGAATAACACTTTTCAGTACACAGAGTAGATGCAACCTTTTTTCTAAGAAAGATGCAATTATCTTCCAGAAGTCTGCAAGGTGATTGCCCATACCCTTACTCAATACCCTCATGTATGCTGCATTACACTCTTATATTCCTTTTGTATGTCTGTAGATAGACTTCTGATTATACTCTGAGAAATGGAATGATATTGAAGAATGTTTAATAGAAGATCCTATATTGGGTCCTGTATCCTGTATTGAAAATAGATTTCATGGGAGCAAGTCTCCTACACTGGCATATTGCAGAGGTCTTGGTGAGAAATGACAGACATATAGACTCAGGTAGTATCAGTGTCATTGTGAGATCTGCTTCCGTTCTGGATGTATTTTGGAAATGAAACATTTTTCTGATGGATTGGATGTGATATATTAGAGAATTAGAGAAAGAAAGGTCAAATATGATTCAAAACTTTTGTCCTGAGAACACAGAAGGATAGAGTTGCCATATGAAAAGAAAGGTAAGATCTGTGGTGGTATAGCTTTAGAGGGATTGTTGAATTTAAGCCTTCTATCAGACATCTAATTGAAGATGATGGGTAGACAGTTGGATTTGCAAGACCAGATTTCCAGAGAGAAAAGTTGGGAGATATAAATTTTGGAATTGTCACCATCTCCATGATCTTTAAACTGTAAAACCGGATGAGAATACCAAGGTATGCGTGTAAGAGAGGAAAGAAGCAATGCTTGAGCCTTGCAGATATCCAAACTTTGAGTGGTCAGGGAGCCATACAGTCTAGGAAACACGATTACAGTGAAACAAAGAGCAACGGGAAAGCAAACTAAGAGCTACAATGATCTGAAAGACAAAGAAAGTGTGTTGAGGAAGCCTATTTTTACTTCCTTTTTTAAGATGAGGGAAAGTAGCATGTTTGCATACTGATGGGGGTGACCTGGTAGAAATCAAAGATTAATGATGCCATAAAGGAAGGTGAGAATGGCTGCGGGAGTTCCTTTGAGTGGGCAGAGACACTAAGAGCTGCTGTACACAGTCACTGACTGGATCTAGCTAGGAGGATGAATAATCCCCCTGTGATGTTAGACAGCAAGGCCAGATATGGGCACGCAGAGCTCAAGATAGGAGTAGGTGGGGCAGGGATTTAAGAAAGTCCTTTTTTGCCTTCTTTCAGTTTCTTAGTGAAATAGGAAGCAAGGCCACCATTGAGCCTCAATTTCCCCATATATAAAGCTACAGTGTTAAGAGCATATTTCTATGATTCCATCAGTGAGCAGTAATTTCAAAAGCACACACTCAAAAAGATTCAAGAGCTGACTATCAATTCCACATATTTGATTAGCAAAAGAGAGAGCTTGTGAAGCACACTTATTACTATTATCATAGTGTCAGAAAATGAGAAACGGCCTCAGTTTCATTATATTTTGCTACAGTGACATCCCCTTAATTCCTGGCACATTTACGGTTTCTATAAGAATGAGTGCAGAAACTATTTTGGAGATTGACATTGCCCATCTGCTTTAAAAAAGTGAGTGTTGTAAAATGCCAGATTTTCTTCTAACATTCTCTTACACTGAAGCAGACCAAAAATTTTGTATTAAAAAACAGTCTTTGGAAATATCCACCTATCTAGGTCATGAACTTTGCATAAAAAACTATTTTCGTGGCAGAATTTTGGTCAGTTCAGGTTTTCTCCACAGATATAAAATCATTATGCTTAACCAATGAGTTATACTTATTTTCCTTTCAATAATGAGTCTAAAATTAATTTATAGTAGTGATGTGACAGCAAGGAAGAATACAACTTCTGTCCCATGAGATATGCTCTGTGTTCTAAGATTCTGCTTTTCTAAACAGAGAAATTAATTTGGGATGAAAGCAACCAGAGATTAAATATAAGGAACTCCAAAAGTTATTACGCAGGTACAGGCTCTGAGTGGAAAACTCTGCTTTAAAATGTACTGGGCTTTGTTTTTGTTTTGTTGTTGTTGTTTGAAATTTGATAGTGTTTTTATCTTCCAGGTAAACAGTCTGATGACTTCTATGCAGATGAGCTGCCTGAATTTCAATTTAAAGTAATGGTGTGAGCAATTTCACTGCTGTGTTACTCCCAACTCCAATAGGTTCATAGCCTCCATGTTAGTGCCTACCAAGAAAAGAACAAAGGCTTCTCATTTGTATAACGGGCTTGAGTGAGACAGTCACTTTTACCTCATGAAAGAACACACTAACTGATTAAAAGAATTGTCAGAACCCAGAAGCACATGGTATGTCAACTTCACATGCCACCCTCAAGAAAATGTAATAGGAGCAAGATCCTTTTAATCATACAGAGAGCATTTTGTCAATACACATTTACTAGGAAAAACTCATTCATGTTTCACATTTTCTATTTCAGTAGGTCACAGATTCCTAGGTCACTGAGTCTGAGTATCTTTTTCTGTAAGTGTAAGAAAATAGTAAAGTTGAAATTTTTAATCTTTCAAAACCAATTTATGGTAGTTCTAAAAATGATATCTTTTGAATATGCTCAAAAGAGCTAAGTGGATCAAATGTAATGGGGTGATAAATAGAAATGGTAGATTCAATGTAAAGTGGAATTTTTAGTTACTGCAAAGCTTAACACTGAAATGAAAGATGAATAAAAAATAAATAGATTAGGTGACTATCTTTCCATATCATATATTGATCTCATTGTGTATTTTTCCCATGAAGATCAGTCAGCTCTTTACAGATTTGCCTTAATGCTTTTTAATAAAATAGTATGTTTTCCTTTCAGATTTTGATATCAGAAAATGTATTGCCAAATTCTTTAAAGAGGAAAACCTGAGGTTTACGGAAGGTAAGATAATATCATCCACCACCTAAAACATACAAGCATATGTATGTTTCATAAGAAAATGAGACTTATTAGAAAGCTTGTACAGATAAATGATTCTTTCAATGATGGTCATTCTTACCAGATTATGTTTCTAAATGTATTTTTATTTGATAAATTTAGTAAGATATGACTTAAATTCTTACTGTACCATATTAAAATAAGTTGTACCTGTATAAGCACACAGAAAAAAAGAACATTCCCTTTATGTCTTGAATTGCATGGCTAAGATGTATTCCTTTGTGCATACTTTGCTAAAACTAAAACTAGTACTGTCCCTTAAAAACCTTAAGGAATGTAATTTATGCCACTTGGAAATAGGCAGTCTTGTGAGTTACTGGCAGTGGAGTGGTGCTTTTCTGAGATGTCATTGTTCCCATCCTCACAACAAGAAAAGCTAGGTAAAATAAAACTGATGATTTTACTTGAATCGAAAGAGAACTGAGGATACGAAGCCAACTGCTACTTCAAAATCTGGAGTGACAGGTTCACCTGAGAGTCTCAGCTGAGATGTGCTTACAATGAGCAGAAGCTGCTGGAGCCGTAAAGTGGCAAAAACACTTAAATTGTAATTTTGATGGATTGCTAGAAGCTGAATGTGGACTAGCATAAGAAACACAAACTCTCAGAGCAGTAGAACTTTTTTTCCAGGGGGGAGTAGCTATTTTCATGAGATTTATTTCTGGCAAGGAGAGAGAAAATGTACTCTTTGTGAAGTACACCAGAGCCTTCTCCATAAGAGAGGTCTATTTTCCAATGGAAAATCTCTCTCCAGCACCTCATCCCACTTGGTGGTGGTGGGGAGGTGGGGTGGGGGTTCAATCCTCTCAAGCCTCCTTCATCCTTTCTGCTTTATCTAAAATGGAAGAGTGACATAAACATTGTCAGAATGAGTCAGTAGCTCAAGAAAATAGATTGGTAAAGCTACAGCCAAGAAAGGAAAGAGCAAGGAGCAAAATTATACCACAGCAGAAGCCATTAAGACATTCACAGGCAGTAGATACAGGTCTGCCCCAAAAATAGATTTAATAGGAAGATTATAGAATTTGCCCCTCGTCCATCTTACCACCACACATACATATATCTAATACACAAATAATGAATGATAGCTGAGAAAGTGCCTAGACATAGGTTCTTTAAAAACAGGAGTATTTATGGAATCTTAAAGACAAAAGAAAAACACACTCAATAAAAAAAATTTGCACACATTGACCACATGGGATTCACTCCAGGTATGCAAGGCTGCTTCAATATTCAAAGCTCAATTAATGTAATAACTATGTCAAGAGCTACCTAAAAGAAATTGTATGCTCAAATCAATCAATATAGGAAAAACATTTGACAAAAAATCTAACAATCATGTATGATAAATAACACTCTTATCAAACTAAAAATAGAGGAGAACTGACTCAATTTGCTAAACAACATTTACAAAAAACTTACACTAACTTCATACTTAGTGGTAAGAGATGGAGCATTGATCCTTACCAAGAATGGGAAATAAACAGGAATGTCCTCTCTCACTACACCTGTTCAACAACACAAGGGGAGTCTTAGCTAGCACAATATTACATTAACAGTCATGTAAATGTATGTATATACATATATTATGTTTATATGTTACATATTACATACATACATAACAGAGCATTCAACTGGCATAATACACAGATAACATTATTTTCTATTGAAACACTACAAGGAAACTACAAAATTATTCTGGAAACAATAAACTGGTATATCAATGTGATAGGATTCAAATTCAATATACAAAAGTCAATTGCTTTCCTGTATGTAATTGATGAGTTCATGGAATTTGAAATTTTAAAAAAATTATAATGGCAAAAAAAAATTTGTTAAAGAAAGACAGCTTAGTTGCTATCATTGTTGATTTTTTGTTTTGGTTTTTTTGGAGGGAGTACTGGGGATTGAACTCAGAGTCTCCTACATGCTAAGCAAGTATTCTACTTTTGAGCCTGAAAAGAAAGACTTAGGTATAAGTCTAACAAAATATGTCACAGAATCTGGATACAGAACAATACAAAATACTATATAAAAAATCCAAGAATATGTAAATAAATGGAGACACATTCTATGTTCACAGATTGGAAAACTGATGACTTAACTTGATCTATGGATACAATGCAACCTTGTGAAAATCTCAGCATGGTATTTTTCATATGCAAACAAAATGATACTAATGGTTATATGAAAAGCTAAATACCTAGATTAATCAACATAGCACTAAAGAACAACAAGGATAGTGGACTCAAACTATCTCAGTTCAAAATTTAATATAAAGCCAAAATGATCAAGATAATATGTAATTGGTGAAAGAATAGAACAAAAAGCCCACTAACAGCTACACAAATAAAGTTGACTGATTTTTTTTTTACTAAGTCACAATGATAATTCAATGAGGAAGGACTCATTTTTCCAACAAATGGTGATGGAACAATAAAATAGTGCTGGACATAGGCACAGACAATAACTTTTTCAATAGGATTCCCTAAAGCTCAGGAAATAATGCCAAGAGTTAACAAATAGGATAACATTAAATTGAAAAGCTTCTGTACAGCAAAGGAAACAATTAGAAATGTGAAAAAAAGAGCCCATACCTTGGGAGAAAATCTTTGCTGGCTACTACTATGATGGAGGATTAAGATCTAGAATATATGAAGAACTCAAAAAACTTTACACCAAAAAATCAAATAACCCAATTAAGTGCACAAATGAATTAAACAGATACTTCTCAAAAGAAGAAACACAAATAGCCAATAAACATATGAAAAAATGTTCAACATCATTAGCAATTAGGGAAATGCAAATGAAAACTATAATGAGATCTCATTTCACACTGGTCAGAAAGACAACAATCAAGAATATGAGTCAGCCTGTGCATGGTGACTGAGGCCTCACTTCTGGGACCTGTAGCCATGCAGGGTACCCAAACCTAGGAACCCTGCAGAAGCTGACCCCAGTAGTCTCTGTGCTGTAGACCCAAGCCTCAGGACCAGGGCCTTCAGGCATGGGAACCCTCCAGTCCTAAACTTCTCAGCTTTCATGCACATATCCATCCAGAGGCAGCCCATTGCTTCCAGGTCCAGATACATTGGGCCCATACCTGCTTCCAAAGATCCAAGGTCCTGTCGCTGCACACGGGAGCCCCACTCAGACTGAACACAAGACCCCAGGACACACAGAAACACTGTGGCTGCTGTGTATCCACAATCCAGCAGGCTGCAACCCACCCCGAACAGATTTTGAATCAATGCTCTGGGGCCTAGATCCATAAGGTACAGCTGAACAAGGCTCCAGGCTGAAACAGCTTCCTGGAAGAAAGTGGTCACCAGAGGGGTGATGTCTGTCCCAACCCTTTGACCCATAAGGAATAAGGACCTCCATATCTGCCTACCTTCACCACAGGAGAACTCTATTCAAAGTCCCAGAAGATTATCAGAATGAGGAAACAAAATAGAAAACTCAAGAGATGAAAAACTCTATTATCAAATACACAGACATAGTGAAAAAGGAAGTAATAGAGTTAAAATCTTCAGTCAATCACATCAGAACAACGATGGAAGAATTTAATAATAAACTAACCTCTATAGAAAAAATAGAACCTCAGTTCTGCGAGGAAGAGCTTTCAACAATGAAGACAGACTGAGTAAGCTTGAGTAAACAGATGACAAAACAGAAAAAAACCTCACAGAACATGAGCAGAATAATCAAAATACCTAGGATGATATCAGAAGAAATAATCAAAAAGTAATTAGGATATAGGAAGAAATTGAAACAGAAATAAAAGATATAAAGACTATTCTAAATGAAATAGTTAAATTTTTTCCTATATCAGAAAAGAGTCAGAAAAACTCATTCAGGAAGTGTACAGGACCTCCAATAAGCCTAATCAATGAGAAGTTCACTGAGACACATCATATTCAAAATGTAAAATAGGGAAATCAAAGAAAGAATATTAAAATTAGAAAGAGAGAAATGCCAAACCACATTCACAGGTAAACCAATAAGGATAACATCTGACTTTTCAGCTCAGACTCTAGAAGCAAGAAGATCCTGGAAGGAGATTTTTCAATGTCTAAATGACCACAACATGCATGCAACAAGAATACTATACCCAGCAAAACTCAGCTTCAAATTTGAAGAGGAAATAAGAACATTTCATGATAAAATCAAACTTGCAGCATTCATGAACAGAAAACCATCACTACAAAGAATCCTCAAAGATAAACTCTGGGGTAGAATAAACAAACACTCCTCAAAACCCACAAATGGGAAATTCAATAAAAGTGCATGTTATCAAAAGACAACTAAGACAGCACAGGACTCACTAATAAATTATGATGACTGTGAACCACAACCACATACCTATTCTAACACTGAATATGAATGGTCTCGATGCACCAATCAAAAGACACAGATTAGCAGATTGGATCAAAAAACAAAATCCAACAATATGCTGCTTACAGGAGACCCACCTTACAGTCAATGACATTCACAGATTGAGGGTGAAAGGATGCAAAAAATCTACCAGGCATACAGCTCAAGAAAGCAAGCTGGTGTTTCTACACTTATATCTGACAAAGTAGATTTCAAACATAGATTAATCAGAAGAGATAAAGACCACTACATCCTAGTAAAGGGAACAATACAAAAGCAAAACACAACCATAGTAAATATATACTCTCCATCACAAATGCTCCCAAATACGTGGAAAAAATTACTCCATGATATAAAACCACTTGTGGACCTCAACACAATAATACTGGGAAAATTTTTAATACTCCTCTATCACCAATAGACAAATGGTCAAAGCAAAAATCTCCAGTATAAATAACTCCATTAACCAAATGGACTTAACATATCAATAGAATATTCCACCCAGAATTGGCTGAATATACCTTCTCCTTTTATTTCTTCAAAATAGACCATATTCTAGTTCACAAAGGAAATCTCAGCAAATATAAAAAAGTTGATATTATTCCATGTATCATATCAAATTATTATACTATGACCCTAGCAATTAACAGCAAAAATCATAACAGAAAAGACACATATACATGGAGATTTAATAATACTTTCTTAAATGAAGAATGGATCCAAGAACACATGAAAGCAGAAATCAAGAAATTCTTGGAAGAGAATGAGAATAAAGACACTATGTATCGAAACATTTGGAACAGCATGAAAGAATTCTTAAGGGAAAAGTTTATAGCAGTGAGTTCCTACGTTAAAAACCAGGAGAGATCCCCCCAAAAAATAAGCTTATGCCCCATCTCAAATCCCTAAAAAAGGAAGAACAATCTAAGCCCAAACCCAGCAGCAGACAAGAAATAATCAAGATCAGAGCTGAAATCAAAGAAATTGAAAATAAACAAACAAAAAAGAATTAACAAAACAAAGAGCCGATTCTTTGAAAAAAAATAAATAAAATGGATAGACCCCTAGCTAATCTCGTGAAAAGAAGGAGAGAACTGAAGCAAATCAACAACCTCCAATGAAAAGGGAGTGATCACCACTGACCCTATGGAAATCAAACAGATTATCAGAATATATTTTGAAAAACTATATTCCTCTAAATTAGATAACCTGGAAGACATGGACAAATTTCTAGACACATACAACATCCACAAATTGACACAGGATGATATTGAAATCCTAAACAGTCCAGGCATTGAAATCCATATAGCAATTAAAAGCCTTCCAAACAAGAAAAGCCAAGACCAGATGGATTCCCTGCTGAGTTTTACCACATCTATGAGGAGGAGCTAATACCTCTCCTTATTAAGCTCTTCCAAGAAATTGAAAAGGAGGGAACTCACCCAAGCACTTTTCATGAGGCAACCATAACTCTGATACCGAAGTCCAACAAAACACATCAAAAAAAGAAACCTACGGACCAATATCCCTGAGCAACATCAACACAAAAATCCTTAATAAATTTCTAGCAAGCTGCGTTCAAAAACACATCAAGAAGATAATTCATTACAATCAGGTGTGCTTCATTCCAGGGATATGAGGCTGGTTCAATATGTGCAAATCAATAAATGTGATTCATCACTTAAACAGAATTAATGGAAAAACCCATATGATCATCTCAATTGATTCAGAAAATAACTTTGATAAAACTCAGCACCCACTTATGCTCAAAACACTAGAGAAGATAGGGATCAAAGGATCTTAACTCTGGAAAGGCTATATATGCCAAATCCTCAGCTATTATAATACTAAACAGATAAAAGCTGAAAGCATTTCCACTAAACTTGGGAACAAGGCAAAGCTGCCAGCTCTCACCACTTTTATTCAATATAGTCCTCCAAACCCTAGCTGGAGCCATCAGGCAAGAGAAGGAAATCAAAGAGATAAGAATAGGAAGGGAGGAAGTCAAACCATTCATTTTTGCTGATTACATGATTCTATATCTGGAAGATCCAAAAAAAACTCCACCAAAAAACTTCTTGAGCTTATAAACAGATTTAGAAAAGTAGCAGGCTACAAGATCAATACCCACAATTCAATAGCTTTCCAATACACTAACAATAATAAGATAGAAGAGAAATCAGGGAATTGATTCCATTCACAATATCCTCAAAAAGAATAGAATACTTGGGAATTAATCTAACAAGAGAAGTTAAAAAATATCTCTACAACAAAAATTATTGGACCATTGAAGACAGAAATTGAAGAAACCTGAGAAGATGGAAAGATGTTCCATGCTCTTGGTTAGGTGGAATTAATATAATTAAAATGGCCATTCTGCCAAAATTGCTATACAGATTCAATGCAATCCCCATTAAAATATCAATGTCTTTCTTTACAGATATTGAAAAGGCTAGTCTAAAATTGGAAAACAAGAAACCCAGAATAGCTAAAATATTACTAAGCAAGACATATGAAACAGGTGGTTTTTCAACATTAGATCTAAAACTATAGTATAGAGCTATGGTAACAAAAACAGCATGGTACTGGTATCAAACTAGTAATGAAGACCAATGGAATAGAACAGAAGAATTTGAGAGAAACCCACAAATCTTTAAAGATCTAATATTTGAAAAAGTGGGTCAAAATATAACATGGAGGAGAGACAGACTGTTCAATAAATGGTGCTGGACAAATTGGATAACCATTTGTAGGAAATTGAAATTAGATACTTAAACAAATCCAGATGGATTAAGGAATTAGGAATTAAATGAGCAACTATGTGACTGCTGGAAGGAAAAATAGGACCAAACCTCCAGCATATGGGAGTTGGCAATGACTTCCTCAACACGACCCCCAAAGCAAAA
>PVKS010043700.1:0-14714 GCA_004027875.1 Aplodontia rufa | reverse complement strand
TGTGTTTATCATGGTCCCTGTTCATTGACAAGGCATAAGCTTCAATTTTTATCTTTCTAGTACAACCTATGTGCCAAGAGCTTAATCAAGTTTCTGTTCTCTTTTCTGATATTATTTTCCTTGACTTCACTTTTGTTCTCCCTGCACAATTAGGAAACATGTATACCTTGACAGTTATAATAGCTCAAATAGTGGGCTCGCTATTCTGCACACTTTTCTTCCTGAAATATTGACTTCATATTATTAATACTGAAATTAAAATTTGGCCTTATTTCTACAATACCGCCAAAAGCTCTGCTCATTGTCTCTGTCTCTGTGAAGTAACTTTCCATCTGGCTTTCCAGCCTTTCTTGTCTGTATCAATGAGGAATTGCTGAATGTTTTTCTGGGAATAGACGACAGGATACCAGATTATCTCTGTGAGATTCCGATCTGTCCATGATATTGGTTCCTAAAATCCTGGCTTTCTATGTTTTGATTTGGTTTTACTTAATCCAGATGGTCTAGCTTTTCTCTGTGGAAGATTCGTTTTGCTACAAGATATTCAATCATTTCAATCATTAGAAATGAAAATCCTATTAAATAGCATTTAAAACAAAAACTCCAACAAATCTAGTCAACCAAGCTCCTGCGTTTTGAAAGACTATTTGGAGTACTAAAATGCCTTTTTCTTTTTAAATCAAGGATTAGATTTGGAGAACAGGTCTCAAATTGGGTGCAGATAGCAGAAAGGAGAAGAAATCCAGGATCTTTTTTGTCTAATTAGTTATAGAAAAGAAAAAAAAAATGAGCTGGAGAGAGGGAGGCAAAGGAAGCTATAAGGAATTTCTTCCTATTTCTCCTATTTGATTTTAGGGGTGCACTAAGAAAGATGAACTCCTACTTAATCCCCATTTAGGTATCTGAGAAAAGGGACACCTTGCAAAGGTATTGTCACTGCAAAATTAACTTGGAAGTGTTTTGTTTTCAGGAAGAGAGGAATCTTAAAGTACATGGCACATTTTTTCCAGCAACCCTAGCTTCCCTGTATCCTACATGGGGAGCTGAAATAACTGAAGAGCTTGTCAGAGGGGAACAGTAGTCATAGCAAAACCTCCTGGGTATTCATGACCAAAGAATAGATTTCTTAGACCAGAAATAATTGGTAATCAAGGCAGAACTTCATATAGGTTCATAGTACAAACAAGAGCCAGAATTAGGGCAGTCCACCCAGGGAGCCTCTGCAAACAGGGCTTGATGCAGCGGAGACTGGAATGAGAATAGTACCTATTAGAAACTTCACCTGTCAGTGCAGGAGGGTAAGCAGCAACCAGATAAGTAGGGAGAAAGTCTTGGGGATAAAAGCATCTAAGTACACTTCGAAAACCAGCCATTGTCAGTCCCCCTTTTCAATACCATAAGGTGAGTCAATCAGAACCTTATCACATGTATAAGTAGATGATATATTTTTTGAATATGAAGCAAAGGGGTAGGTTTCACTGATAGACTAAGTATTGTTAGTCAAAGAAAAGCTCAAGTGATACCTAAATGAGCTATTAAATTAGCAATTCATGTTATGTTTTAAATAATGTTGGACCTTTCATTAAAAATCATAACTACTGATTATGGAGAAAAACTAGAGAAGGTTTAAATTCTCTGGGTAGGTAAATGACAAGTTCACAGAATAAGTGCATGCATGAATGAATTAAATGAATGAAGACAAATATTCTCATTAAATCACACAGTGTAGAATGTTTGGATTTGGTCTAAGGCTATCAAGAAAGATTATGCCAAAAACTCTTTTTAAAGTTTGTATGTCCTGTCTCTAGTCTTCTTCAAGATCAGACTGGTCTTAAGGTGGATTCTGATGTACTGGCAAGGAGGGGAGAAGAGGTGAGGGACAAGGGTGGATAATTAGAGGGGGCTCTAGGGAGTAAATCTAATTTTCAGATTATAAATATATTCTTTCATTGGAAAAATAAAAAAAATTTAAAAAGATAGATGCTGGTCTGGGGTCGACCCCAACTTACTATCTCACTATATCAATATCCATGTATGCATGATTATGTAACAAAAATTCCCTCCAATATGTAAGTCTATGTCAAACTAATTAAAAAAGTTTGCTCCTCTCACATGGTTGAGTCATGAACCTCTCTACTCCACCTACAGCTTCTTAATCTAGTGGTACCAAAGCCCATGGGTACATTTAGATTATAGGAGAGGCACAGTACATATTGCATATGAAAAACAATGAGTTTTTTTTTTTTGAGACTGTCCTCCTAGTGCTCAGTCTCATTAGATTGTGGCAGAAAATGCTCTCTGAGGTTTTTATTAATAAGTAGCTGCCTATGCATCATCTCCAGTGTATGTTAGGGTTCATTATCTACTGCTTAAGACGATGTCCCTGTTAGATATTTTGAAATATTACATTATCCCCCATTCTTTAAATCATTTTTTCTGATGGAGGCAAACACTTCAATAATGAAAACAAAAAGCTCCTCTAACTCCCAGTGAAAAGCTTGTAATAATGTTCCTAAATATCAGAAAAAGATCCTAAAGCTTCCATGTTATAAATCTGACTTGTGTTCATATGAGCAGACTGGTCACCAAAAATGCTGTGATAATGGATCCGTTTGGCTCAGAAAGCCACAGCAGCAAGGAACAGCACAGAACCAGGCAGAAGCAAAGTAGGTCAGAGCTTCCTTTGAAGACCTGTGCACACTGCAGCCTGCCTAACCATATCTCTCAAATGTTTCTGCAACTCTGTGGGAGGAAATCTCCTGCTGGGACTTAGCGGATTGCTTGACAAATGCAATTTGGATTTGTTTTCCTTAGAACTGTTGCCGAAATTTATTTTTCCTTCCCCTCTCCCTCCCCCAAACGCAATATATATTTTAAGATACTAGATAATTAGCTCTCTGCATTAATCATTTAGAGCTTTAGGGATTTGAGATTTTTCTCTGTGCTTAACAAAATTGGCCACAGAGGGTATCAAAAAAGGGGAGGCAATTACAGTTCACAATTCAGTTAGGTCCATGTAATGGTCAAACTGAATTGTCAACATGATTAGATTAAGATATGCCTAAGATTGAATCTTCTGCTTGTGTCAATCAGGGTGTTTCTAGGAATGATTGGCAAGTTGGATAGCAAACTGAAGTGAAGACCCGCCCTAAGTGTGGGCAACACCATCCAATAGGTTGCAGGCTTAGATGGATTAAAAGCTGGAGGGACAGGAAAGCAGCAGCAGATGCAAGTCCCATTCTTGGATGGTCCTTGGTTGATCCTGTGGTCTTCTGAGGAAGTCAGATTCCAGATCCTCCACTCTTCCAAAGCAGACTCTGCCTACTGATTCTGCAGGGAGTTTCCAGGACTTTGGTCCAGACTGGGATAACATCATTGATCCCTTGGTTCTGAGGCTTCAGCATCCTGGATTGTGCAGCTACTGGTTCCTCCAGCTCTCCAGCCTGCAAGCAGCCATTCTGGGACAATCCAGACTCTAGTTACATTAGGCAATCTAATAAATCTAATATTCTCTACTCGTTCATACACCATTCTCCTGATTTCCTTTAGTTTTTGGTCCATAATTTTTTTTCTTCCTTCCCCTTCATTGAGCGTATTTAAGAGTTTAAAGTCTTTTATAGTAAATTCAATGTCTAGATCTATTCACTGAAGATTTTTGTTGATTTCCTTTTTTACTATGTAGAAACCATACTTTCCTGTTTTGAGTATATATACATACACACATATATACAAACATGCAGACATACACACATACACACATGTATATACATATATATTTGATATTTGCCATACATATAATCTCCTCTAGAGAACCCTGACGCTAATACAGTCCATTAGGACCGTATAGCAATACAGCCTAAGAGAAATGTAATTATACCAAAATGATAAGAAAATGTAATGATGCTGATGGAAAAGCAATGCTGGCTCCTTTGTTCAGGTGCTCAGGTGTCCTTGTGAGGTTCAGTTCCTCAGATTCTGTGTTAACCTGAGACTGGATGCTGACTCAAGCACTTGTTTAGTTTATGGAATGAAAAATCCTTCTCTTTCTTCTTTTTCTCTCTCTGTTTCCTTCCTCCCTGTCTCCGACTTTCCTTGTCCTGCCCTCTCTTTCTCTCTTGTTTTTGAACATACAAAACAAAACAAAACAAAACAAAGATGCAATGCTCAAAAAATTCAATTTTCTATTCAATTCAGAAATTGTAGGGATATCACACAAAAATGGAATAGAAAGTTACAGTAATTGGTCTTTCCATTAAAACAACTCATCAAGCTTTTAAGAACTGTCAGAACCAACTACTTTGGAAGTTTGGAGCATAGACTAGTACTTCCAGCATCCAGAGAAGTGTTAACGAGAAAAGAAGCTACTAAAATTTTGTGAATACTAGCATTTCATATAGTGATTATAATTCTCCATCCCCTAGCCTGGCAACAGGTAACCATGAAGATTGTGTATATTTCCAGTGTGGCTTGCTGGTGCCAGGGTGAGTGATAGGAACCTTGTCTTCCAAAACTCAAAGTTCTGCATTTTGAGTTTCCTGATAGATAACAGGGACAGGCGTAGGAATTGCCCATTGTTTGGATTTCCAAGGACAAAAGCAATTTCCCCAATAGGGTTAGTTAGGAGGATTTGAAGAGATAGAACATGCTTTTTAATTTTTACCTCTGAGATTTAAGTACTTAAGAAAATCTATATCAGTTCATTATCTGACCTGCATCACAGAACAGGGGCTTCAGTAACTGCACTTGACAAGGAGTATAGTCTTTGCAAAACTAATTTGAAAGTTTCAGTACACAAATGGATAATTGAGGCTTTCATTACGTAATGACAGTAACTGCTAGGGAAGGGGAAGAATCTAATTTCCAGAGTTGATACCTTTGTAATATTCAAAATGTCCAGTTCTCAGCAACACATTACAAAGCACTCAAGAAAACAAAGTATGGCTTCTTTATAGTAAAAAAGGAAATCAACAAAAGTCTTCAGTGAATAGGTCTAGACATTGAATTTACTATAAAAAGACTTTAAACTCTTAAATATGCTCAATGAGGGGAAGGAAGAAAAAATTATGAACAAAAAACTAAAGGAAATCAGGAGAATGGTGTATGAACAAGTAGAGAACATTAATAAAGTAGCAGAAATTACAGAAAGGAGGCAAATAACAATTCTGGAGCTGAAAAGTACAATAATTAAAATTAAGAAAAACATAAGAGCAAAAGAGTAGAATGAATAGACATAGGAAAGAATATGTAAGTTTTAAGATAGAGAACATGAAATTACCCAGTTGAGAAGCAGGAAAAAAAAATAAGAAAAGTAAACGGAGCCTAAGGTGTCTATGGGGCACTAGTTGTGGAAGTGCAGGAAGAAGAAAAGATAAAGGGTTAGAAAAAGTATTCGAAGAAATGATAGCTGACACTTCCAAATTTGATGGAAGATATGAATCTACATATCTAGAAAGCTGAATAAACTTCAAGCAGAATCTATACTTCAAGGAGATCTGTACTGAGACATATTATAATCAAACTATGAAAGCCAAAAACACAGAAAGTATCTTAAAATCAAGAAAGAAATGACTCTTTACATCAAAGGGTCCTAACAATATGAAAAACCAATTTCTTTTTATTTATAGCAATATTAGCAGCTTGTAAATGTTATCTTTTCATATTTTTATAATAGCCATTATAACAGTTGTGAGGTGGTATCTTATTGTGATTTCAATTTGCATTTATATGATGATATTGAGAATTTTTTCATATACCTGCTGGCCGTTTATATATATCCTCTTTTGAGAAATGTCTATTCAGCTACTTAGAATATTTTTAAGATTGGGTCTTTTTTTCTTACTGTTGAGTTATTTGAATTTCTTATGTGTTTTGCTTATTTTTAACCTCTTATCAGATATATGGTTTAGAAATATTTTCTCTAATTCCATATATTTTTCTCTTTATTGACATTTTTCCTTGACGTTTAGAGGAAGATAGGATCACATTTTCAATAACAGTGAAACATCGTTATTTCAGACTATATTCTGGAGGTAGTTGGTTGCCAAATCGGAAATTTCCAGTGCAGTGGTGGTCAGCTGGCTTCTAATTGGCAAGGACAAAGTTGGCTACCTCAGTTCTCTCAACATTTTACTTTAGTGCTGGTGATTAAATTTAGGGTTTCATATAACTCAGCACATACTCTACCACTGAGCTACACCCCCAGCTGAACTATCTATACCCCCATCAGTATTACAAGTTTTGAAATTTACTTAGTAGAAGATAGTAATGAGTTTATTAATGAAATTAGTTCAGATTCAAGATGTGTTTATTACCAACAGGTCATATAAATCTAATAAACTTTGTCATTTGGGATGACACTGTGGATTTGTTCTCTAAACATTCTTTATAAGATGTTCCATTGAAAAGGTCTTGGTCATTTTATCCTTTTTTTTTTTTTTAAGAGAGAAGGACAGTGAGAGAGACAGAGAAAATCAATTTTTATTGAGTTTTTCACATGGCTTTAGTTGCTCTGACACTTAGTTGTGTACGTGGGTGCTGGGGTTTGAACCACTGAACTTGCGCATGCCAGGCAAGTGCTGTAACTGCCGAGCCACTGCTCCAGCCCTGGTCATTTTATTCTTATAAATTGTTAACTAATTCCTGCTTATGGAATACTATCTATGATGATTTAATCTGCTTATCAGTAAATGTTCATGAATATGGCTAGAGATTGACCTATAAATTCCTTTGTCATGATCTACTGGAAAGTAAAGAAATAGTTATTGTTCACGGTGCTCATTTAATCCCTACTAGTGACTTCAGAGGTTACCTAAAATAATGACTTGAGCATCCAGAATTTCTTATCATAGATCACACCTAATGTGTATCTCTATTTATATAGTACATGTAACTCTGTGTGTGTGTGTGTGTGTGCGTTTATAGTAATAAATGAAGAAATTCTTTTTATGCTCTTCAGGAAGAGAAAGATGCAAAACAAGTGTTGGGTAGTTGAAAATAAAAACAGAAACCTGCTTTTATGGATCTAGTTTTTGTTCTTTCTATGGAATCTGGAAGAAGAGGAAAGAACCAAGTCTATATCTTTGCAAGGGTAACATAACAATTTGCTTGCATGGATTGTAATTTATGTCCTTGAAATGCAGAGATTAGAAAGGAAGATGGCATGAGTGTTAGTGAACAGTCTGAGCCCCCCACTTTTCAGGGATATTCTTCAGGATGAGAACACTCCTACATTTCACTGAGGTTTCAAGGAGGTCTTGTCTTTATAAAGTCTTTTGGTAGTAATTTCCAGATCGCATTTTCCTCTACTGTAGAGAACACCTGAGTGCTTATTAAAATACAGATTCCTGAACCTTAATTTCATATATTTGTATGACTGTAGCCAAGATGATACTTAGAAATCTTTATTTCAAAAACCTGCCCTTGGGGCTTCGGATGGCAATTGTCTTGGATCACACTTTAAGAAGTGTTTTGTTATCCTGTTTGAGGATAACTAAGGATTTTCCTCTGATTAGTGAGAAAGTCTAAATATGAAATGACTGTTTTTTTGTTGGTGCTGCAGACAAATAGAAGATGGTAGGGTTTTGTGGGTCTGTAAAATTCCAGATGTCTAATGCCCTTTCAAGGGTGACCTAGATTTCTGGCCCTAAGGTGAGGAAAGGAGAGTAGGTTAAAAAAGAGTCTTATAAAAGCATGTGAACTGGTTCTGAGCAGATACTAAATATAAATTTCCTTCCTTACTGCTCAGAAATCACAAATTGTTCTTAATTTATACACAAACTCATTTCAAAGTATCAAATGAGTTTTAAATTCCTTAGCATGATCACTTCAGAGAAGAAATATCTGTATTTGAGAAAGTTGGACTTGGTTTGGGATGAAAATGGGGTCTGGTGTGATTGAGAGAGGACTGGGAACCATTTTATGATCTGAAAAAGTTTTTTTTTTTTTAACCATATAAACTTGACTAAAAATGTACTTTCAAGCTGTATTAGAGATTTTACCTTGATCGCTTCCCTGAAGCTGGCAGGCATCATGAAGCTAACAAATTCTCTTTATGGTTATGTCAGTCTGGCCTGGCCTTCTTTATCTTAGCCAGAGAGCTCAGGGAGGGAGCAGCTACTAAGAGGGATATCTTGGTAGTGGTAAAAACTACTTAGTAAGTAATGGCAAAAAGTTAATGGGAAAATGATTTGAATAAGGGATAATGATGTCTCATCATACCTCGAGTACTCTCTTCTGCTGAATCTCTATCGGGTTTGTTAGTAAATGCTTTCAGTTTTCATAAAATGATCATTTTTATTTTTTTAAAAAAGTCTTTGTCTCATAGAAACCCTGCAGTGACTAGGCATCAGAATCACCTTCAGAATATCATTAAAAATGTGTACACCTGATCGGCCAATCAAATAAATTAAGAAGCTTGGAATGAAAAATAAAAAATATAACTGTTTTAGATTCTTACCATTAACAGGTGAATATGGGCCGGGTGCAATGCCACACACGTGTGTGACTCCAGTGACTCCGCAGTTTGAGGCAGGAGGATTGCAAGTTCAAGGCCAGCTTCAGCAAATTAGTGAGGCCCTGAGCCACTTGGCATGACCCTGTCTCAAAACAAAAGTATAAAAAAAAGGGCTGGGGAATGTGGCTGGAGAGGTGGCTCAGTGGTAGAGTGCTTGCCTGGCATGTCAAGGACCTGAGTTTGATCCCCCATACCACATACACAACTAAGTGTTGGAGACAAAAAAAAAAAAAAAAGATAAAAAAATTAATTCTTTGCTCTTTCTTCATCTCAGTGTCTGTCTGTCTCTCTCTCTCTCTCTCTCTCTCTCAAAATAAATAAATAAATAAAAATTAAAAAGGACTGGGGATGTGGCTCAGTGGTAGAGCACCCCATGGTTAAATCTCCAGTACTGAAGCTGGTGGGGGAAGATGCCATTGACTTATTGACTTACAAAGATGTTAGCAGCATGAACACAGTGCTATGAACATAGGGGAGAGGTCAGGTGATTTTTGATAGGGGGCATCAACAGGGCTTCAATGTGAAGGTCAGATCCCATCTGAACTTGAAGGATGAGAAGCACTTCCCCAGAGGACTAGAGTGGAGTCTTGGAATTAATAAACTCCTATGAATGATCTTGCTTTCCAATGGTAATTAATAACTGCCACTTTGTGAAATGTGAACAAATAATCATCTTGGGTAATTTTTTTCCTACATAAAGAACACTTCATGTAACCCATTGCTTTTCATATGAGTTAACTTTTTATTTAGACAGAAGTCTCAATTATTCTTGTGCAGATTACCTACACAGCAGATTCAATAAATAACATTTGAATTTTCAGGTTGGCCTCTCTTGTCTAGTATATGGTCTGCAAATGCCAAATGCCCAATAAGCAAATGATTTGGGACTGTCTGTAACCTGCCCATGGTGTATATTAGGACAGCAATTCTGAATGGCAGGGGAGAAGTCAAAAGGTCATGACAAATGAGTGGGCATAAAAAGGTATATATGTGGCTTGAAAGAGAATATTCAATATTGCAACATAATGGAAAGAAAGCTCTCTTATAATGCAAATTACAAAGAGAAAAACTCTCTGAGTAATCATACCTGGTGGGCATACTTAGAAGACAGAGTGCAAAAGAATTCAGAGTGAGCATTGCAAGATACCTGTAGTCACCTGAAAAGCTTTCCAGTGTGGTTCAGCATAATTTATAATGTCATTTCTATTGCACATCTCGCATATATAAATATGTTATTTCTGAAGCTGTATATTTGTTTTATTTAAACATAAATTTTGAAGTGGCTGTGAGTAAGATGGAGTAAGCACAGTTGGTTCTGTCTCTACCAATGAATACAGATATAAAACAGGGATGAAAGCTATGGGACAGCTATTTGATGGTCTGAGAAGTAATAGCAGGTGGATTGGCGAAGCATGCCAGAATTCAAAATACCACCACACTGGAGGCAGTTGTTACAGGGTTTTTCCTGTAGTCACTTTCCTCTGCCTGTTCACAGACCTGACTGCACTTCCAGATATGCAGTGACAGAC
Organism: Aplodontia rufa; assembly: GCA_004027875.1. Lineage (NCBI taxonomy): Eukaryota > Metazoa > Chordata > Mammalia > Rodentia > Aplodontiidae > Aplodontia > Aplodontia rufa. The sequence continues at coordinate 4,673 of PVKS010043700.1, read as the reverse complement.
TGAGGTAACTAAAGCTTAACTAGAAGTCTCAAAAGAATTTCAGATAAACGCAACATATTGGCAAGACCACAGCGAGGAAGAGATATGGTGAAATGGTTCAATAACTTCATTTATGAGCTCTTGGGATATCATCTGAAGTTGCACATGCTTAGGGCAAATTATAACAAACACAGCAAAAACACTGAAAACTGAGATATACAGACCATTTGCTAGGTAGTCCCAGCCTAAAGCTCCACCACACATGGAACAGATTCAAATAAGAGTAAAAAGAATTTGAACAGGTCTGAAGCTGATTGAACACTAGAACCACAGTTCATAGAAGCATCTGCAACTGGAGTTTAAAATGTGCCAAAACAACTGTCTGCTGAAACAAAAGTCTCAATATTTCTTACGTAATTGAAACAAGACCCAGAATTTCATAAGATATTCATCCAAAACCCAGGGTACTATTCAGTATTGTTTGGCATATGAAAAAACCAGATAAATCTCAACTTGCCCAGAAAAAGACAATTGACTAATAGATAACAAAGCCACAGTGTCAAAGATGGTGGAATCATCTGACGTGAACATCAACACTTACTGTATTATCACTACAACAAACTAATCCAAACATTATTGAAAATGATCTATGTTTTAGTCAGCTTTTTGCTGCCGCGACTAAAACCCTGGCAAGAACAATTTTACAGGAAGAAAAGTTTATTTGGGGGACTCACAGTTTCAAAGGTCTCAGACCATAGACACTAGGCTCCATTCCTTGAGGCTCTAGTGAGGCTGAACATCATGATGGAAGGGTGTGGCAGAGACAAGTGGCTCAAGGAATCACACCAGGAATCAGAGAGAGAGAGATTCCACTCACCAGACACAATATGTAACCCAAAGTCACATCCCCAGTGACCCACCTCATCCAGCCACACCCAACCTGTCTTGAGTTACTACCCAATTGATTCCTAGCAAGGGATCTCATAACCCAGTCAGTTCACCTCTGAAGCTTGCATTGTCTCACACATGAGCTTTTGGGGGACACCACACACCCAAAGCATAATAATGTTAGTAAAGAAAATTCCCATAAATAGGAGAAGAAAGAAAGAAATGGAAATTTCAGAAATGAAGAAAGAAGTTACAAAAAAATAGACAACCCTCACTGCTGACCTTACCAGAATGGAGATGGAAGAAAATGGAGATGGTACACTTGAAGATAGATCAATAAATGTTAATTTATATGGTTAGCTGAGATATATGATTTAAAAACATGGATAGATCCTTAGAGACAGAGTGTGTTACTGAAAAAAAAATTTTAAAAATAGCTGAAAACTTCACCAATTCAGCAAAAGTCCTACAAATAAAACTAGTTCCATGAAACTCAAGAACAGGAAAGCTGAAAGAAAAGAAAAAAGAAAGAAGAAATCCATGTATAATCAACTGTTAAAAATTATTAAAAAATAAAATCTAGAAAGAAACACTATTATTTTTGTAAAGAAAGTTTTATTTTGAAATGTAATGTCACTCATTTGTCTATGATATGTGGCTGCCTTCACACTACAACAGTAGAATTGAATAGTTAGGGCAGATACCATACGGCTCATCAAGTATAAAATATTTACTAGGAAAAATTTGCTGACCCATACTCCAAAGCCAAGTAAACATTTCTCTTTTTTTTTTTAGATTTTTGTAATTAGTTCAACATTGTCTTACATATTGGAGGGAATTGTTGTTACATATTCACACATACATGGATATTGAAATAGTGAAATAGTAAGTTAAGGCCTTTCCTAGACCAGGATCTAACTCCCTTCATCCATTCCCCGAACTCATGTCTCCTCTGTAATCCCACTGTACTATCGTTTAAAATGAGCACAAACATGTAAAATAAATTGTTGAAAATTCTGAGTTTCGCTGCCTGCATGTGTATAGTTAGGCTTCTAATTGGAGTTGAGTATTCCAGTTGTATTGATAACCCACCACTCTCGCTTGCCTGCCTCACTTCTCCACCTAACCTTCATAGGTATGGTTCCCCCAGCTCATGTGGTGTTTCAACTATGTTGAGTTTATTACTTAAACTCAACTGACTACCATCCTGTCTTAGGTTTTACACTAACTTCCACATATGAGAGAAAACATTTGGCCCTTAAGTTTCTGAGTTTGGGATATTTCATTCAGCATAATTTTTTTTCATTTCCATCCATTTGGCTGTAGAAAGACATGATATGGTTCTCTCTAATAGCAGAGTAGAACTCCATTGTGTATATATACCACAGCTTTTTAATCCACTCATCCAGGGAGGGGCATCTGGGTTGGTTCCATACTTTAGCTATTGTAAATTAAGCTGCTATAAACATTAATGCAGCTGTGTCTCTGTAATATGCTATTCTAGCTGTTTTGGAAAAATACCCAGGAGTGTGATAGTTGGGTTGTAAGTTAGTTCCATCCCTAGTTTTTTGAGAAAACTCCACGTTTCTTTCCAGAGTGGCTGTACAAGTTTGCAGTCCCAGCAGCAGTGCATTAATATTCCTTTCTCCCCACAACCCCTCCAGCATTTGTTATTGTTCATATTCTTCATTTTTGCCACTCTGACTGGAGTGAGGTGGAATCTCAGTGAAGTTTTAAATTGCATTTCTCTGATTGCTAGTGATGTAGAATATTTTCTCATGTATTTATTGGCTTTCTGGACTTCCTCTGTTGAGAAGTTTCTATTCACTTCCCTAGCCCATTAATTGATTGGATTATTTGTAGTTTTGGTGTTTAGTTTTTTGAGCTCCATGTGTATTCTGGATATTTGTACCTTGTCAGAGGCATAGCATGCAATGATTTTCTCCCATTCTGTTTGTTCTCTCTTGATACTCTTGGATTCTTGGCTTTAATTCTTGAGCTGTGGGAGTCTTATTGAGGAAGGAAGTACCTACACCTCCTGGTGGAGTGTTGATCATATTTTTCTTCCTAGTTGCTGGTTTGCTTCCTAATTCTTTGATCCATTTCAATTTGATTTTTGTGCAGGGTGAGAGGGATCAAGTTGCAGTTGTCTGCATATGGCTGTCCAGTTCGTCCAGCACCATTTTTGAACTGGATCTTTCTTCCATGCTATATTTTTGCCCTCTTTGCCAAATATCAAATGGTTAAAGATTTGTGGATTTGTCACAATATCTTGTATTCTCTTTCATTGATCTTCGTGTCTGTTTTGATCCCAATACCATGCTATTTTTGTTAGTATTGCCCTATAATATAATTTCAAGTCAGGTATTGTGATACCTCCTGCTTCCTCTTTCTTGCTTAGTAATGTATTGGCTATTCAGAGTTTCCTGTTATTCCAAATGAATTTGAGAATGGCTTTTTCTATATCCATGAAGAATGTCCTTGGTATGTTGATAGGATTGCATTGAATCTGTACAGGGCTTTCAGTAGAATGACCATCTTAATTATATTAATTCTGCTAATCAAGAACATGGAATGTTTTTCCATCTTTTCAGATCTTCTTCAATTTCTTTTTTTAATTCTTTTTGATAATTTTCATTATCGAGGTCCTTCATGTCGTTTATTAGATTAATGCCCAAGTATTTTATTCTTTTTGAGGTTATTGTGAATAGGACAAATTTCTGGATTTCTGCTTTGGCAGAATCGCTGCTGGAATATAGGAAAGCTATTAATTTATGAGTGTTTATCTTGTAAACAGCCACTTTGGTAAATTCATTTATAAATTATAGTAGCCTTCTGATAGAGTTTTTAGGGTCTGCAATGTATAGGATTATGTCATCAGCAAATAGAGATAGCTTGACTTCTTCTTTTCCTATTTGAATTCCCTTGATTTTCTTCTCTTGTCTGATAGCTCAGGCTAGGCTTTTGAGGACTATATTGAATAGAAGTGGAGAGAGTGGACAGCTTTGTCTTGTACACAAATTTATTGGGAATGGTTTCAGTCTTTCTTTATTAAGTATAATGTTGGCTATGGGTTTGTCATAGATGGCTTTTATAGCATTAAAATATCTTCCTTTGATCCCTATCTTCTCCAGAATTTTGAGCATAAATGGGGATTGAACTTTATCAAAGGCCTTTTCTACATCAATTGAGATGATCATATGGTTTTTGTCTTTAACTCAGTTTAAGTGGTGAATCACATTTATTAATTTGCATAAGTTGAAACAGTCTTGTGCTCCTGGAATGAAGTCCCCTTGATCATGTATTATCTTTTTGATGTTTTTTGGATGAGATTTGCTAGAATTTTATTAAGGATATCTGCATCTATGTTCATTAGGGAAATTGGTATGTAGTTTTCTTTTCTTGATGTCTTTGTTGGGTTTTGGGATCAGGGTTGTATTGGCCTCATATAAATATTTGGGAGGGTTCCATCCCTTTCAATTTCATGTAATAGCTTATTAAGGAGAAGTGTTAATTCTTCTGTAAAGGTCTGGTAGAACTCTCCTGAGAATCCATCAGGTCCTGGGCTTTTATTTTATTTTTTGAAGGCCTTTTAATACGTTTTCAATATCACTACCTGAAATTGGTTTATTTAGATTTTCAGTGTCCTCCTGTGTTAATTTGGAGGTGTCATATGTTGCAAGGCATTTGTCCATGTCTTACAGATTATCACACTGGGAAGAGTACATATTTCCCAAATAAGTTCTGATAATCCTCTGGATTTCATTTGAGTCAGTAGTGATATCTCCATTTTCATCTTTGATTTT
>PVKS010043699.1:0-14725 GCA_004027875.1 Aplodontia rufa | reverse complement strand
CAGCTGATGACATCACCAGCCTTTGACAACATGTCCACACCTCTACTGGGAGCACCAAACTCTGGCGCTTTGTCCCCACCACTAATGCCATCCTCAGACTCTGGGACAATGTCCCCACTGCTAATGTCAGCTTCAGATTCTGGGGTACTGTCCCCATTGCTAATGCCAGCTTCAGACTCTGGGGCACTGTCCCCACTGCTAATGCCCACTTCAGATTCTGGAACATTGTCTCCATTGCTGTCTACTCCAGACTATGGCCTAATGTCCCCAGGGATGATGACAATTCCTGACTTTGGAACAATGTCTACAGCACTAATGGCAGCACCAGATTCTGCAGAGATATCACCATTGGCAATGCCAGCTCCATCATCTGGAGCAATGTCTACACCTATAATGAGCACCTCATCACCTGAATCAATGTCCACACCATTAATGCTAGCTCCAGATCCTGGAGAGATATCCCCCCTCCTAATTCCAGATATAAACCCAAGGGGAATATCCACACAGTCAACGACAGCATCAGGTTCTGAAGCCATGTCTCCATTGCAAATTACGGATGAAGACACTGAAGCAATGTCCAAAGTGCTAATGACTGCTCTAGCTTCTGGAGAGATATCTTCATTGTTAATGTCTGGGACAGACTCTGAAGCGATATCCTCACTGATAATGTCAGCTCTAGCTTCTGAAGAAACATCAACCCAGCCAACAAGCACCCATGATTCTGAGGGAATGTCTACCTCGCTCATGTCAGGCCCAGACTCTGAAGTCATGTCTTCACTGCTAATGTCAGCTTCAGACTCTGGAGCAATGTCCACACCGCTTCTGTCAGTCCCAGATGTTGGAGAAATATCCACATTACCAAAGCCAGCCACAGAGGCTGAGGCAATGTCCCCACTGCTAATGACAGCCTTAGGCTCTGCAGTGATGCCTGCCCAAATGATGCCAGCCTCAGTTTCTGGAGTGATGTCCCCACAGTTAACACAAAATCTAGACTCTGAAATCATGTCTCCTTCATCAATGAGAACAACAGCCTGTGGAACAATGTCCACACTGCCAGTTAGAGCTTCAGACTCTGGAGTGTCATCTATACCATTACTGAGAGCCCCAGCTTCTGGAAGTATGCCCACATTGCAGAAGACAGTTCCAGTCTGTGGAGCAATGTCCACCCCACTGATGGCAGTCACGAGCTCTGGAGTGACATTCGCAGAACAAATGCCAGCTACAGCCTCTAGAGTGATGGGCACTCAGTTAACGATGGCTAAAACCTCAGGATCAACACCCACAGGCTTTATGAAAGCTATGGCCAGTGGAGCAATGTCCACACAGAGAATGAGAGCCTCAGCTTCTGGAGTGATGTCCACGCAGCTAGTGACGGTCCCAGCCTCTGAAACAATGTCTGTGCCACAAATGACAGCCCCAGCCTCTGGATCAATGTCCATGCACCAAATCAGAGCCCCTCAATCTGGGGAAATGCCCATATCACAAATGAGGACCACAGTGTCAAGATTGACGTCTACTTCACAGATGAGAGCCACAGATTCTGGAACAGTGTCCACCCCACTAATGACAGCTAAAGCCTCTGGATCAGCATCCACACTGTTAATGAGAGACACAACCTCGGGTGTGATGTCCATGCCACTAGCAAGAGCTCCAGCTTCTGGAGCATCATCCAAGCCACTAATGGCATCCAAAGCCTCTGGAACAATATTCATGCAACAAATGACAACTGCAGCTTCTGGAGGGATGTCCACACCACTAATAAGAGACATAGCTTCTGGAACCCTGTCCATGCCGCAAATGACAGATACAGCATCAGGAGGTATGTCCGCATTGCTAACAAGAGCGACAGCCTCTGGAGCAATGTCCACATCACAAATGACAGCTACAGCCTCTGGAGATATGTCCATGCCTCTAATGAGAGCTCCAGATCCCGAAGCAATGCCTGCATCACTAATGAGAGCTACAGCCTCTGAGAAGATGCCGAGTCAGCCAATGAGCACCCAAGACTCTGGAGGTGTGTCCACATCTCTCTTGAGATCCATGACCTCTGGAGGAATGCAGATGAGGGCCCAGGCCTCTGGAGTGACATCCACACCACTAGCGAGAGTCTCCGATTCTGAAGGGATGTCCTCACTGCTCACAAGAGCTACATCCTCTGGAGAGAGATCCCTGTCACTAATGAGACCTCCAGCTTCTAGAGAGACAGCCACACCTCCAAGAGCCCCAGCTTATGGAGCAATATCCACTCCACAAATGACAGCCACAGCCTCTGGAATGATGTCCATGCCACAGGTGAAGGCTTCAGTCTCTGGAGCAGTGTCCACACCACTAATGAGACCCACATCCTCTGGAGGGATGTCCACACCACCGATGAGAACCCCAGCCTGTAGAATAAGGTCCATGCCACAAATGATGCCCACAGCTTCTGGAGACATTTGCACACTCCCAGTGCGAGGTCCAGCCTCTGGAGGGCTATCCTCACCACTTGTCAGAGCACCAGTTTCTGCAGGCATGGCCACACCACTGAGAAGACCCTCAGCCTCTGGAACCATGTCCACAGAGCAAATGAGAGCTCCAGCCTCTGGAAAGATGTCCACTGCACCTACGACAACCATAGCCTCTGGGGGGATGTCCAAGCCATCAATGAGAACCACAGCCTCAGGAACAATGCCCATGCCTTTGATGTCAGCCATGACTTCCGGAGAGATGTCTGTGCCACTAATGAAAACCATGGCCTCTGGAGAAATGCCAACTCTACAAACCAAAGTTGTGAGCTCTAGATCTACGTCCCTGCCACAAACAACATACACAACTTCTGGAGGGATGGCTAAGCTACCAACGAGCATCTCTGCTTCTGGAGCTGTATCAACACCGTTTATGAGAGCCTCAACTTCTGGAGTGATGTCCATGCCACTACCGAGAGCCACAACCTCTGGAGGGCTATCCATGCCACAAATGACAGCCATGGCCTCTGGAGGAATGTCTACACCGCTAATGAAGACTCCAGCACCTGGATCTATGTCCACACCACAAACACCTTTTGGAATGATGAACACTCGCGACATCAAAGCTACAGACTCTGGAGAGGCATCTACCTCTCATGTCAATGTCACAGCTTCTGGATCAAAGTCCACACCACACATGACTGCCACAAACCCCAAAACAACAAACATACCACCAAAGGAAGTGCCATCCTTTGGAATGTTGACCCCAGCACTCTCTTACCTCTTAGAAGAGCAAGAAGCAGCCCGGGGTTCATGCTCTGTGGAGGAGGAGATGGAAATTGACGAGGAGAAGCAAATGAAGGGGTTTTTGGATGACTCGGAGAAAATGGCGTTTCTGGTGTCTCTTCATCTGGGGGCAGCAGAGAGGTGGTCCATATTACAGATGGAAGTTGGAAACCCCCTATCAAATGAAAATAAATCTTTCCTGAGAAGATCACAGGGCTTATATGACTCTCTATCTGAGATAGACATCCTCAGTGCTGTCCTTTGCCATCCCAAGCAGGGCCAGAAGTCAGTGAGGCAGTATGCCACTGACTTCCTGCTGCTGGCCCGACATTTGTCTTGGTCTGATGCCATTCTGCGGACCAGGTTTCTGGAAGGACTCTCGGAAGCTGTTACCACCAAAATGGGTCGGATCTTCCTGAAGGTGGCCGGCAGCCTAAAGGAGCTGATAGACAGATCGCTCTACACAGAGTGCCAGCTGGCTGAAGAGAAGGATTCCCCAGGCAACTCCAGCCAGGTCCTGCCGACGGCCTGTAAGCGGAATAATGAGGAGGCCATGGAGAACGAAATGAGCTCTCAGCAGCAGACTGAGGAGGTAATGGTACACCTTGCCCTTTTGAGTAGAGTTAAGGAAGAAGGAAGAGGGACATCTTGACACCTTAGGCCATAATAGCGCAAGCATGGATGTGCAGTTATTTGGGGTATATTAACTGCTTTCAGGAGCAATGTCCAACACAAGTTAGTGAAGTCCTGGGATGGTTAAAGTACGAATTCTTGTAGTTTGAATGAGTCCCAACTCTCTATTCATTCCAAGTTCAAGTCTAAGGGCAAGGTCTCTTCTCTTTCTCCTTCTCCTCTTCCTGCTTCCTCTTCCATCTCCTTCTTCTCCTTCTCCCTCTTCTTCCCCTTCCCATTCCTCTTCCCTATCCCCTTCCTTATCTCCTTCCCCTTCGCCTCCTTCTTCTCCCTTTATTTTTTTGGCACCAGGGATTGAACCTAGGGGTACTTAACCATTGAGCCACAGCCCCAGACCTTTTTTTTTTTAAACAATTTAAGACAGAGCCTTGCTAAGTTGCTGAGGCTGACCTTGAATTTACAATCCTCCTAAATTGTTGGGATTATACGTGTGTACCACTGTGCCCAGTGAGAGGACTCTTCTTTAAGGATCTGAGTCCCACCTATAACCAGCATTTGTAGACTCAGGTCACTAAGGGATTTGGTTAGCCTAGTCCTCTGATACACTTTATATGGGTAAATTAGTCAAGTTCTTTGATCTGTTTGCTTACTTAATTTAGCTAGCCAGAACATCCTTTGTCATAGGAATATGGTTCTCATAACTTCTTTTTTTCTCACTCCCAGCACCAGCATGTTCCCAAACGCTGTTACTACCTGAAAGAGCATGGAGACCCTCAAGAGGGTCTTCATGACCGCCTTCGACAGACCACAGGCCATCAGAAGGCCCCTGTCAACAAGTAGATATCCTTGGACTCTGCTGTGACATCTGACTTGGCTGCTAACTTGAGGACTGGTCCCTGGACCCATTCCATTCAACTACATCATAAACCTTGTTGCCTTCGCCCTCCACCCTCCCCCTCCAGGCACACCCCACCTTATCTCCCACTTGGCTGCCTTGACCTTCTCTTTCACCCACATGCCTGTGACCTGCCCTGACAATCAGAGTGTGGACTACAAGAGCGTAGGAGGTTCTGAACTCCCATCACCATCAAGGCCAGTCCTAGTTGTTGTTCCAGGGAGAAGTCTAGGCAGGAGAAATCATGTCCTACCTCAAAAACACCTGAGAGTGTCTTGCCATGTGTCACCAGGCAAACTTGAGGACACCCTGATCCCATTTCACCTGGCAGGGGAGCCTTGAAGAGTAATACCCACTTCTGTACCACCCTTTTAAACCAGTAGTCTTGCCCTCGTATGCCCCAACTCATAGTACCTAAAATGGGTCTTCAGGGTCCTTACCCTGTTCATAGTTTCCATCCTGAACCATTTGTTTTGACCCATAATAATAATAATGATAATAATAATAATAATAGTGATAGTAATGGCTAACATTTATTGATACTGTATCACGTGACAGGTACTGGGCTAAACTCTTGACAAGCTCCATCTCACTGCATTGTTATAGTGACCCAACTTGTTCTTGTGTTGTTAGCTTCTGACCTCTTGATCTGTTGTTTATTGCCTTTGCCTTGTCCTCCAGTGTGGAATCTCTAGCTCTGACCTCTTGGTGACTCCCTCAGTTGTTAACTGCCCTCACTCCCCTTGGCTGTTGTGCTTCGTGGCCAGCAATCTTGATAAGGGTCTTGGTCTCTCAACAGGCATAGATAGTTAGAACATAACATGAGCAGTGTTTGCCTTCAGGTGGTGGGGTTATGGGTGTGTTTTTATTTTCTTCTTTGTACTTATCTGTACTTTCCAGATTCTCTACAGTAAGCATGTATTACATTTGTAATCATAAAAGCAAATAAAGGTCATTTATGAAAAAATAATTTAACTGTGGCTACAAGAATTTGATTTCTTGAGTCCTTCATTCAACCAATATTTATTACTTTACATGTGTCAGCTGCTGTTTTGGGAACAGATAGATAAGACCCTCGCTCATATGAAAGTTCCATCCCAATTAAGAGGGAGACAGACAATAAGCACGGGTATATTTAAATAAGAGAGAGTCTAATCATAGTGAATACTGTGAATATAAGAAATCAGGATAGGGGCTGGAGTGGTGGCTCAGCGGTTTCGGCGCTCGCCTGGCAAGCACGAGGACCCAGGTTCAAACCCCAGCACCACGTACATAACTAAGTGTTACGTTAGAGCAACTAAGGCCATGTGAAAAACTAAATAAAGTTGTTTCTCTCTTTCTCTGTCTCTCTCACTGTCCCTCTCTCTTTAAAAAAAAAGAAATCAGGATAATGGGAAATTTGATACAAATGGGACCAATTTATTTAATAATGGTTCATATAATTGGATTGATCAAAGATCTTTTAAAAACAATAGGGGTGACAAAATTAGAAATATATTTTAGAAAAATAACTGGGCAACAGTTTGGACGCAGGATGGGGGAAGGGATCAGAGATATTTGAACCCCCATTGCAATAATAGTCCTGGTGACTGAGTGTCCAGATGTCTTTATCTAGGGTGGGGATGAAAAGGGAGGGACAGAGCCCAAACCCTCTCTGGGGACTCTAGTCTGCTGTTCTATTACCTTAAACACTGGGTCTGATTCTAGGAAGAAGACAAATATTCAGGAAAAACAAATATTGGCAGACAAATTGGCAGCCTCATGGTTCTATACCTAAGAACCTGGCTCTGGGGGCTGCCTGAAGCTCCCTCAATAACCAATGCTGTTGCCTCAGGTAAAGGAGGAACAGTAAGTTGTACAACACAAATTCCAGGCAGGGAGACAACCAGCCTCTGGAGTCTCAGCTTTCCCCCTCTTTTCGTGCATGTTGGCTCCCATGTGGCCCAGTCCAGGCCCAAGCAGAATGTGGATGTCCAAGTTCAGCCAGGATTGTGCTTAGCTTGCAAAAGCACTGTCAAATTTTCTCCTTACTGAAAAAGAAATTGATGAGATAGAAGTCACAACTCATGGCCTGGAAATGTATACAGGAAAGAAAATGTCTTAAAAATGAAACTGATTTTCTTATATCCATGATAATGGAGAATAGCAGTTCTTTTATTTTTCTCCCCAGGCATTCATCTTCTTTTTGCTTTTGCCTCTCCTCTCCTTCCAGCTAACATCACCAGGGATAAATGGAACAAATGAAGCCCAATCATACCCTGTCAGAGCTCAGTCCCTGTTCTACCCACCCTAAAGTTATATTTAGAAATGTTTTAAGAGCTATTCAGCCTCTACATGGAGCTGGGCTATCATATACCCAAGTACTTGAGACAATTTCGTCTGCTGGAAAATGGTGTTTCATGTTTCTCCAGGCCTCACTGGTCCATGGGTAAAAATAAAGTCCTATAAGCAGGAAAAAGTCAGGTGTCACCAACCCCTATTCCTAACTTTGTGTTATACGACCTTAACCCCATGAAGTTTCACTCAGCAGCTCCATGTGCTGAGGGAATAGTCCCTGCCTGTTCTTTGACTGCTACCTTTCCTTATGGAGGTCAGATGCTAACTTGGCCACTTGAGGGCAGCCTTTTGACCCTACTCCTCTGGCTGTGGGAACGTGGAGGTCCTTGCTGTTGGTGGGGGGCATGGATTCAGGGGAGCCCACAGCTACAGACCAATGAGAGGCCTAAATGGCACTGCCCTTCCTTTTGGCAACTTTGCTTGAAGGCACTGATGGGTTTACCCAGAGGATGAGAATGTTCTTTTCATTGAATTGTCCTGGCTTCACCTGGACACTGAAAAAACATTGCTTCTACCATATATCTCGGTGAGGCCACTGCCAGGGAAACAACACCCCTGAAAAGTAGGTAGTCTCACTGATCTTATTTTGCAGACCAGGAATCTGAAGCAGCAGATCTGGAATTTGAACGTGGCAATTCTGACTGCAGAGACTCATGTGTGCAAACTGCTTTAGTATATTTGCAGCTTTATTATTCAGAGAAAGATGGTCCCTGTAATAATTTGCTGAACAAATTTTTCACTGAACAGTGGCCAGCATTTGATGCTTGTAAATTTGAAGGTCTGGGCAAAAATGGCCTTAGTTTTTCCGCATTCCTCACTGCAGATCCAGATATGAATGCTCCTGGGCATACTGGGGGTATGTCTTCAATATTCAAGGAAAGGAACCAATAATTGTGGAATGCTATTAGGCTCAGGATGTTCTGCCAAGGGTCTAGGTGGGTTCAGAGTGGAGCAACTTCTGTTCTGAGCTTTACCCTGAGAAGGAAGCTAATTGTTCCCTGAACATCTTCCAGTTTAAGAAAAAATACATCTTGAACCCAGGAATCTGCAAGAGCAAGGAACTTTTATGATTACACCAAAAGCTGACTCTTCTTTCTCAGTACTTGTTATCCTTCTTTTTGACTTTTCCCTCAGGGAAGGGGAGAAGTGAATAAGGAAGGAAGGTGATTAATCATTTAGAATAGCACCATATCTCTACCTTCCAACACTACACTTCTTCCATGGAAGGTAATTCTGGCTCCAACATTGGAAGAGAATACACACACACACACACACACACACACACACACACACACAAAGTAGCAGACACTTCTGTTTTCAGTAATTTGATAGAAATAATCTAGGGTGGCTTCTCTCATTATAAACTCAAAGAATGCTTGATAAAGAAAGTATGGGGAAAAACTGTAATAAAGAAAAGAAATGCCCTATAGGCAAAAACCCAAGAATGATCCTAATGGGATACCAATAAGTTCTTGACCTCCAACGATTACTATGGTGCAGTTGGAAGAGATCTAGGCCAGCTGAAAGAGTAGTGTTTACACAATGTTTATGGAGCAAAACATGAATCTCTAATTCTACATATATTCTCAACTACCACTCAAGAGTCAGTACAAAACAAAGATATTTTTCTTCTTTTTTTATAATAATTACAGAATGCTGCATGAAAGTTACCCATTATGGTTTCAATATGAGTTGTCTTCTGAAAAGCTAACGTGGCAACACAGGAATATTCAGAGGTGAAATTATTAGATTATGAGAGCTGTGACCTCATCAATGGGTTAATCCATTAGATTAATTAATAATTGGAATGGATTACTGAGTATTAACTCTAGGCAGGTAATGTGTAGCTGGATGAAATAGTTCATAGAGGGCATGCCTTTGGGAATTATTTCTCGTCTTTGACGCCCCTGGGGAACTGTCTTTCTTTCTCTCTCTGTTTCCTGCCACCATGAGCTGAGCAACTTTCCTCTGATGTGACTTTCTGCCAAGATGTTATTCCTCAATCCAGGTTTAGAGCAAAGGACTCAGCTGACCATGAACTGAGACCTCTGAAGCTGTGAGACCAATAGAAACTTTTCCTCCTCTAAGGTGATCTTGGCAGGTATTTTGGTCACATTAACAAAAAAGCTAACACATCACTAATCTACTCTGTGTATTTCCAATATTAGTATACATGTTGTTGAAGCTGGAACAAAACAAAGAAATTTTCTGACAAAGGCTTAGACAATTTACCATTCATAGAAAAAGTGCTTTACTTAGAGTTAGGCTGGATCTTGGAAAGATTAAAAAAAAAAAGAAGTCTCCCCGCATGAAAACTTTTGCTCAAAATTTCACTGGTCTAAGCACCGACATAAGTGAGTATTAAATAGACTGACCTTTGCTTTTCCCAATTTCTTCTAATATGTTTTAAAATGTTTAGTGACAGCTTTATCAAGATATAATCCCTATACCATATAATTTACTATTTAAAGTGTATAGTTCAGTGTCTTGTAGTATATTCACATATTTGGGCAATGACCACCACTATTTAATTTTAGAACACTTTCATTATCCCAAAAAGAAATTCCATACCCATTAAGTGTCACTCCTCATTTTCCTCTTCCCCCAGTCCCTGATAATCATTAATTTGCTTTATATCTGTCTAGGTTTACCTCTTCTTGACATTTTGCACAATTGGCATTATGTATTACATAGCCTTTTGTGACTGGCTTCTTTCACGTATCATAATTTTTTCAAGTTTTGTATGTGTTACAGTGTATGTTAGTACTTGATTTATTCCTTTTCCTGGTTGAATAATATTCCATTGTATGTATATACTACATTTTGTTTTTACATTTATTAATTAATTGGAATTTGAGTTATTTCCAAAGTTTGACTATTATGAATACTGCTGTACAAGTTTTTGTATGAACATATGTTTTCATTTCATTCAACAGATACCTAGGAGTAGAATTGCTGGAGCATGTGATAACTCACCTTTTGCATAATTGCCAAAACTTTTTCCAAAATGGCTGGATCATTTCCCTTTCCTACCTGCAGTGTGTAAAGACTCCAAGATCTCCATATCCTGGCCTACATTCTTTGTTGTCTGACTTTTTGATTGTCACTGTCCTTGTAAGTATGATGTGGTATTTCATTATAATTTTAAATTGCATTTCCCTCATTGATGATTTTGATTTTCCCTCTAATATATTTTAATTATAAACTCAACCATCCTGCAGCACAGCACCATGAATATTATTGGAAGGCTCCACTTCTAGAGACCATGTTGGGAATATGTGCCTCTGGCTTTCAAGTCCACCTCAACTGTGCTATTGCTCTAAACCTTTTTTAGGATCTGGGGAGGGGGTATAGAAAGGCAGATTCTCCCCACTGACTGAGACCTACAGAAGCTTTCTTTCAACTGCTGCCATTTGCAACAATAACTGCCTAAGAACAAATATTGAATGTGGCCTTGTATTTTGGGATTTGCTGAAGGTTCAGAAACCCTAGCCCGAAATAGAATCCCCAGGGATATGTGGTCGCTGTCTTGCAGGTTTTTCTTCCTTTTGTCAAAACTTAAAATAACCTAAACAAATAATTCATTGCTGTAGCAATGACTCATTGGGCTGGGACTCTTTCTTCTTCTGATACCACTCAGAGTTTCACGTGGTTACCAAAAGTTAACTACCTCTATCCTGAGAAGGAGGGAGGAAGCAAGAACTGGAGGAGGGCAGAAGGGGAGGGAAAGAAATCAAGATGAAAATCTGGGTTCCATTTCAAGTGTCTATGACAGTCTGTGTGACTTTGAGAAAGACACTTGGTCATTCTGGGCCTCAGTTACCTCATAGTTAGTATGTTTTGATTCTCATTATGGAACCAGCCTAGGTGCTAACTCCTGTTCTATTTGGACATGCTCTGGATGTGGGCAAGTATTGAAGAGGCCTGGGGAGAGGACTGCTGGGGCAAAAGCCCAGCCTGAACCATTGCTAGAGGGCAGCATTGTTTCAATAATCACTCTAATAATGCTAGCTGGAGTACAGGCATCTCAGAATACTTTAATTTAAAACTCTAGTTTAAAAAAAAATACCCCTGTAGTTTCTTCTTCCTCCATAAATGACATTCTTCTGAAGGGAAAGTAATTTCTGAAAAACTAGAAAAACCAGAGGCAGAAGAATGTTTCTGTCCCCTGCAAATTTCGTTGTTCATTAACAAATTCAAGACAAAAAAGACAGATTTTGCATTTCTATTTCTTATTAAACCTCTTTGTATTGTGTCTCCTTTGAATACAACTACACAGATATCTTTTCTTCTTTGGAAATCCCACCAGCACCACCAGGGAAATGTTCAGATACATTTGAAACCTCTCCCTGAGGTTTGAATCACAAATTTGGTGACAGAATTTCTTACCAGAGTATTTATTAGTTTCAGACTCTTCCTTCTTGGCTTATGTTTATTACAACCAAAAACGGTGGAATGCTTTAAGATATTGATCCATCATAAGAATCCAGAAGCTCCCCAATTAAGTCTTTTTGCTACTTGTATTTCACAGTGGTTGGCTAGGTTTCTGTATGTTAATGTGACATTCCAAATCACCCCAGCCCGAGGACAAAAAAATATATACGACTGCAAAAACTACTCCAAATGTTTATTTCTGTCTTCATCTCTTTGGCTATTGCAGGTTTTTTAGTCCTTTGTGAAGCTGTGCTCCTCCTCTAACCTCAATACACAAACAAGCTATTTCTAGGACAGGCAGGGGTTGTCTCATTTGTGACATGCTCATAAAGACAGGTCTCTTATTGCTCATCGAATGAAAGAGTAAATTGTACACATTGCAGCTATCAAGAAGGGGTGGTAGTGGGCTGCAGTTGTAGCTCAGTGGCACAATGCTTGCCTAGCATGTGTGACGTACTGGGTTTGATCCTCAGCACCATATGAAAATAAATAAAAGTAAAGCCAAAAGGTATTAGAAAACTAAAAAAAAAATATAAGCAGTGGTGGACACATTTCTACTTACATATGTGTTCCAATTACCGGTAGTGGCTGCTTAGTGGATTGTTGAGAAGGATTCTTAGGTCACATTTAGGATACCTAAGGGAGAGGACAAGTGAGCAATTACAGAGAGTTGCCAACTTGGGATGTCTGGACTTATGATTTTCAACTTCATGATGGTGCAAAAATGATATAAATTTAGTGGAAACTATACTTTTAATTTGAATCTGGAACTTTTCCCAAGATAGTGATATGTGTACGATACTCTGTCATGATGTTGGGCAGTGGCAGTGAACCACAGTTTCCAATCAGCCATGTGATCATAAGGGGAGACTCCAGAGGCTCTACAGGGTACTGTGTTGATGAGCTATAATGCTTGGTAGTTAGACATATAAATGCATTTTCAACTTACAGGTCTTTCAACTTATGATGAGTTTATTGGAATGTAAATCAAGAAACAGCTGAAATTAATAATCTGTTAAGAACAAGGATGTGGGTACACAAATGGAGAAAATTGTCATGTATAAGGTAAAGTCATATAAATGGCTTTAATTTATTAATAATGATAATAAGGAAAATAAAAAAATCAAAGTAGGATATTGATGAAAGGAAACTAGGATATCTAGTAGAAGATCTAGGCTATGGCTTTCCCTGGAAGGGAGTGATGGACTATCTTGCCCTCTGGACCTATGCTGGCCAGTATGGTAGCCATAAGTCACATGTTGCTATTGAGTGCTTGAAATGTGACTTGTCCAATGGAGATGTGCTGGCTGTAAGTAAGTGGAAAACATGCATTGGATTTTGAAGACTGAAAACAAGGGCAAAATAGAAAACATCTCGTTAATTAACAAAACGTTGATTACATGTTGGATCAATAACATTGGATATATTGAGCTAAGAAAAATATATTATTAAAATTAATTTCATGTGTCTTTTTCTTTTTTCTTTGGTACCAGGGATTGAACCCATGGATGCTTAATCACTAAGCCACATCCCCAGCCCTTGTTTTATTTTATTTTATTTTTTTAAATTTTGACACAGGGTCTTGCCAAGTTGCTTAAGGCCTCTCTAAATTGCTGAGGCTGGCTTTGAACTTGTGACCCTCCTGCCTCAGCTTCCTGAGCTGCTGGGATTACAGGCATGTGCTACTGCACCTGGCTTATGTTTCTTTTTAAGTTGGCAATTAGAAAATTTTAAATTATGTACTTGGCCCACATTATATTTCTATTAGATAGCATGGCTATATAACATTATACCTTATAGCTTCTTGGGGAGAGATTGTATTCTCTTTGACCAAATCCCAACAAGTGAGATAAAAGGGCTTTATTGGTGAAGTTGAACCAAATGCTTAAACCTAGAGCATTCCTATATGGTCCATGGGGTAGGGACATGCAAGTGTGCGCAGGGACTTGTCGTATGGGGTGGGAAGAGAGACCATGCCCAGAAAAATAGAGGAGACTTCTGGACAGATAAAGCAGTGAGTATCCTCTAACCTGGAATCATGCTAAATGCCTTTTCTTTACCCTCAAGTCCCCACAGCCAATTATATATCAAGTTCCATTGATTTTTACCTTCATCAACTTTTCTCTGTCCTTATGTCACTCTGTTAGTTCAGTCACTATCATCTTAACTATGGCTGAGACAGTCACTAGCAGGTGACTTTTACAAGCATAATTTACAATCCAAAGACATTCTCCCTACAAGATAGGCATTTGGGAAAATATTCATCTATTTCCAAGCAAAGTGGATCTGGATTTTGACACTCATCCTGAACGTGACCAGGTCTAAGTCACTAAGCTTCTTTGGGACTCAATGTTTACATCCTTAAATTGGGAATCGTATGAACCCTACTGACCAGTCGTTGGTGAAACTTGCATTTTGTTTTGTTTTTTTAAGAGAGAGAAAAAAAGTGTGATGGGAGGGAAGAGGGAGAGAATCAATTTTATTTAGTTTTTCATGTGGCTTTTGTTGCTCTGACACTTTGTTGTGTACATGGTGCTGGGGTTTGAACCTGCATCCTTGCACATGCCAGGCAAACACTGTAACCTTTGAGCCACTGCTCCAGCCCCATTGGTGATACTTGTGGAAAAACTGTCATTGAGGATCCTTTAATATGCAAATTATTATTGACTCATCTCATAATCTCTCAACAGTGTTGCAAGGTAGAAGCATTAGGAAAGCTGTGTCCTCTCAAATGGCCTTGATCCAGACTTCACTTTTATAAATATGGTCATATTCAGGAACTCTGAATTGAAAATGGTATTCATAGGATTTTTTGTAGTTTTGATCATATCTTTTCCCTACCACCTATCATTTCCCGATGTTTCTAAATTATACATAGTTTCTCACTCTGAATCCGCTAATTTTTCCCAGTTTTTAAGAAATGAATTTATCATTTTACACAGCAATAGAAACAATGGTATTGCAGCCTTTGAAGGTAAATGGATGGATATGGAAGAAATTATGCTGAGTAAAATCAGCTTAACCCAGAGAACCAAGGGTCGAATGTCTCCACTCATCTGTGGAGGTTGGAACTAGACCCTGGCCATTCAGAAAGGTGGTCTATTATCATGTGTTAAATCCAGATAAGATGTAATGTTATACAGCCTAATACTTTTTAGAGATATTGTGGGTAAGGGAAGGGAGGGATACGGGTGGG
>PVKS010043698.1:0-14726 GCA_004027875.1 Aplodontia rufa | reverse complement strand
CCCTCCTCCTCCTTTCCTATCATTCCTTATTATTCTTCAAAATATTTTACAATAGGTTTAAACATTTATGTTCTTGTACAGGTATGCAGCATAGCTTGTTGAAATATCTTATGAAGTATATTGCAACTGTATCTCATACATATTAACATTTTGCATTTTTGTTCTATGGATCTAATACATGAGTTTGTCTACTTTACTCTCAATCCTGGGTTCAGGTCCAGCCTCCACAAATGAGTGCTCTTGCTTTTCTTATCTGAAATAGCTTCTGAGACAGACTTGTGCAAGGGATGACCGGTGATATGACCATCACAATGATTCATGTTAATTAAACATGCCAGAAATTTGTCATTCCTTTCACTTATGAGGATTTTAACCTTTGAACAACGTTCAAGTATAATTTGCAAATAGTGAATATTAAGTTAATAAAAGACTATGAGTTGACAAATACACTAATTACTCTGTTTTGATTATCACATAGTGTACATGCATATCAAAATATCACACTGCATCACATATATATGTACAATGATTATGTATCAATTAAGGGGTAAACCTTGAAAGATTAAATGATGTTTAATCATCTTTTTCACTACACTGTCTAAAAGACCTGACAAGAACAATTTTAGAGGAAAAGTTTATTTAGGGGCTCATGTTTCAGAGGTCTTAGTCCATAGAAGGCTGGCTCCATTCCTTGGGGTTTGAGGTGAGGCATAAGGAAGTGGCTCACGTGATAATCAGGAAATGGAAAAACTCCACTTGCCAGGTACAGTATATATGCCTGAAAGACACATCCCCAACTACCCACTTCTTCCAGCCTCACCCTACCTACCTTCAGCTAAAACCAGTTAATCCCATTAGAACAACAGTTCATTGATTGGATTAAGTATCTGGTAGTATGGTTGTTTTACCTCTGAGCCTTCCTGCATGATAAGGTACATAAGCTGTTGTTGGACACCTAATATCCAAACCATAACAAAAGAATAGAAAAACATAAACCAATGGTCTTAACAAAATGAACTTTAAGGCAAAAAGGCAATTGCTAGTGAGAAAAAGTGTTCTCAAACACAATATTAAGAAAAGACTAATTCACTAAAAAACAAGAGAAATTCAGAGTGTTTAGATGCATAGTTGTAAGATACAGGTATACAAAAACCTGACAGTATTACAAGAAGAAACTGAGGGTTTTAAAATGAGTATTAATATTTAACTTACTTGTCAAGCTCTGAAAAATCAATTGCATAATAAATTAATCATCATTCTGCATTTGCCCTTATATAACCTTTACCATCTTGAAAAATATCAGCAACAAGAATGCTGAAAAAATCATTAGAAAAATTTTCAAAAATGGGAAAAATATCCTTTACATTTTTGGGGGAAATAGAAAATAATACACGAAATCAGTATATTGCTTGAAAAAAAATCTTCATGGAAATTACAAATCTATAAGAAATCATAAATATTTGATTAGATACAAGCAAATTCTGTAAAGAAAATATTAGCAAAAAAATTTAAGTACTAGATTATTAGTATGTAGAACTTGAAGAAAAGAAAAAAAGATTTTTAAACTTGCAACTCAAGAGATTAGAACAAAAGCAAGAAACAAAAAAATAAAACATGGAACCATGTACCAAAGCAAGTTGAAAATTTCTAAGATAGATAACAAAGAAATAATAGAGATGATCATGGAAAACAAAAGCTTATACTCTAATAAAAAGATTAGTAACAGAACAAATTAACAAAGAAGAAAAAATAATACTAAGAATAAAATTATCAGATATATGTCTGGGTGAGTTATAGCCATCATAACATATAGACTGGATAGTAAACAACAAGGCGTTGTATCTCACAAGTCTGGATGCTGACAACTCTAAGATCTATCTGTCATTAGATTTGGTGTCTAGTGAGGGTCCATTCCTCATTAAAGGCACTATTCAGGTTTGGACATGAGGGGTCCCCCAAAATCTCCTGTTTATGAAGAAATATTAAGACATGAAATGTCAATTTTATTTCTTCTTGGAAAGCATCCAGGAGTGGGATAGCTGGGTCATACTGTGTTTCTTTCCCTAATTTTTTGAGGAGTCTCCACACTGCTTTCCAGAATGGTTGTTCTAGTCTGCAGTCCCACCAACCATGTACAAGAGTTTGTCTCCACAACCTCTCCAGCATCTGCTATTTTTTTTTTTGTATTCTTCAACTTTGACATTCTAATTGGAGTGAGGCGGAATCTTAATGTAGTTTTAATTTGCATTTCTCTGATTGTTGGAGATATTGAACATTTTTTCATAGTTTATTGGTCTTTTGTATTTCTTCTGTTCAGAAATTTCTATTTAGTTCTTTTGCCCATTTACTGAGTGGGTTGTTTGTGGTTTTGGTACCAAGTTTTTTGAGTTCTTTGTATATTCTGGATGTTAGCCCCCTGTTGGAGGAGTGCTGGCCATGATTTTCTCACATTTTGTAGGCTCTCTTCACATTCTTAACTAGTTCCTTAGTTGTGCAGAAGATTTACAATCTGGGGGAAGCCTACTTGTAGGGGTGGTAGAAAGAAAGAGAAAGGGAGGGAGGAAGAATGGAGAGGGAAAAGGGGGATAAAAATACTGTATGGTGTACTTTGTATCCTGTGATGGTGAATAGTACAAGCATAGGCATTTAAAACAGAATATAAAAATTACATATATATATAAAAGTATAAATTATAAAAGCATATATATAAATTTATATATGTAATCAGGGAGATATCATATAAATTATAAAAGCATATATATAAATTTATATATGTAATCAGGGAGATATCAGTGATGTTAAGAGAATGGGGGAAGAGTACAGGGGAAGAAATGGGAACAATTTATATGTCATAAAATGTGCATGTATAAATGTGTAACAACAATTCCCTCTTCATTATATTAAATATAATGCATGCACCACCATAACTATGATGGTAGGGGGAATTCCTTGAGAAGCCAAACATACAAAGGCTGGCAGAGAAACTCAGAAATTTCAAAAACTACTATACCTGTATATGCTCATTTCCGTCTATAGCATGGAGATATTATAGAGGAGACATGACATTGGGGAATATATGCAGGGGTTGATCCTGCACTAGGATCAGGCTTAACTTACTTTGTCAATATCTATGTATGCATGAATATGTAACAATCATTTCTTCCAGTATGTAAGACTATGCTGAATCAATTAAAATTGAAAACTAAGTGTAATTCACCAGTAAATAAATAAATAATACTGTATAAGAAATGGAATGATTGGATTATGAGAGCTGTGACTTGACCAGTTCACCCTAGTTTGAATGGATTGGCTGACTGATATCTGTGAGCAGTTGATCATCACTGTAGGAGAGTCACTGGGGGCTCATCTTCCCTGAGAACCTCTCTCTCCCTCCCTCTTTCTCTCTTTCTTGCTCTGATTACCTATCCACCATAAACTGTGCAGCTTTGTTTCACTGGGCCTTTCCCCCTGATATGCTGCTTCATCTCAGGCCCAGAGCCATGGAGTAGGCTGTACATGGATCATGACCTCTGAAACCATGAGCCCCGGATAATCTTTCCCTTCTCGAAGTTGTTCTTATTGAGTATTTTTGTCAAAATGACATAAAAGCTAATTAAAATAGGCACCTTCTGTGAGTCATTACACAGCATAAGAGCAAACAAACTCCCTTGGATCTCTTTTATAAAGGTGCTAATATCTTATGAAGACTCCACCCACATAATTTACTCACCTCCCCAAAGTCCCACCTCAATATTATCTCCATGGGCGTTAGTTTCCTACATATGAATTTTAGGGAGCCAAATACACTAAAAAAAAACAGCAATATATGAATTCTTCTATGCAAATTTATTTTTAAAGTATAAAAATGGACAGCTTATTTTTTTTTGTTGTTTTACAATTCTTATTAGTTCTTTTTATTTATTCATAAGATTAGAATTTCCTTGGCATAATTACAAATGTGTGGAACATAATTTGCTCTAATTTGGTCCCCTGTACTTCTCTTTTCCTTCCCTCCTCCCTGTTCCTGTTGACAACTTATTTTTTAAACAAACATTATAAATAGACTTAAAATAAGTGGACACACCTGAGTGTATTTGTAACCTTGAAAGAAATTTTATGAGTTAACCAACAATCTTAAATCTATCCACTAAATATTAACAAGAAGTCACAGGCTCAATTTTACAAGCATATGCCACCCAATATTCAAGGCATTTCTATCTAAAAATGCTAAGAAAGAAATTAGATTCCCAACCAAAATGACAAAAAAGAGAGTGAATGTACTCATCCAGATGAAACAACCACAAAAGTAGGCCAAATATATGAAAAGTATTTTTTAAGAAACTGTAACATCCACTAATATGTATGATTATAATGTTTTTTTAAAAGAATGAGTAATTTAAAAAGAAATAAAGTAACAAGATCCTGCTATTCCTCTCCTGGGTATTTTTCCAGAGGAGTTAGAATCAGCACATTACAGCAACACAGCAATATCTATGTTCATAGCAGCTCCATTTACAATAGCTAAATTATGGAAAAAACCCCGATGTCCTTCACTGGATGAATGGATCCAAAAACTATGGTACATATATACCATGGAATTTTACACAGCAATTAGAAACAATGAAATTGCACCCTTTGAAGGTAAATGGATGACTATGGAAGAAATTATGCTGAGTGAAATCAGCATAACCCAGAGAACCAAGAGACCAATATCTTCACTCATCTGTGGAGGCTGGAACTAGACCCTGGCCATAGAGAAAGGAGGTCTATTGTCATGTTTTAAATCTGGATAAGGTGTAATGTCATACAACCTAATACATTTTTAGAGATGTTTTGGGAAGGGGAGGGGAGGGATAAGGGTAGGCAATTGAGGGGGCATTCTTGGGGATAAATCTAATCTTCAGAATCTATACACATATTATATTATTTCATTAAAAGACTGTGTGATTGTTCAACAAATAAACTTCTGAATAAAACAAAGAAAATAACAAGAAATTGCAACAAATAGCAATCCTTTCCTATCCTTGAGGGATAGGAAACAAATGAGATGACCCTAAAATCACTCCAGGTTATTACATTACGTTGTCCTGGTCCTGACACAGGAAGGAAGATGTTTAGCAAAACTCTTTAGATTGTCTGAGTTGAGAAGATGTAACTGAGACTACAAGTAACCAAGGTAGATAGATTTTGAATGGCAGTGTGCTAGAGAAGAGACCCACAGACATAGAGAGCCAGAGTCTCCTCAGCATATATACATGAGGAATCTGAGGCTGAAAAAGAACCATCTCAAAAAGGTAAAAGGAAGGGTGTCCAACACAAGCACAAAGCCAAGGATATAAGTTTCCAGCAGCCAGGGTAGAAAAGTGTAAGATATGTACACACATGGATCATTGAATTGAGTTCTCAGAAGATCCTGTCTCAGCAGTGAGTAATTACTGTCCCTAGTCTGAACACTGTTGTGGACCCACCCAAAACATAGAAAAGGGAGAATTTGAAAACTTGAACTATTTCTAATTATGTAAATGCAATCCTGAGCAAAGCTCTGGGACAGTAATAGAAATACAAAAACACTCAACATTTAACAACATGTAATTTTCAATATTTAACATCTAATCAGAAGCTCAAAGTAGAAAAAAATAATTCAAATTAAACCAACCCAGAAATTACATAGATATTAGTTGTAACAATGACATATATAAATAATTATTATAACTATGTATATTAAAAAATAAGTTGAGATACAGAAGATATAACAAGGACTAACATCAAACTTGCTGAGATGAACTCTATATGAAATACAAAAGGGATAATTCCAACTTCAGATTAATAAAAAAAAAAAAACCCTGGAAATTATCTCTCCCATTCTTATATCAGGAAAGCAGCTGAACAAGCTAAAAATCAGTGATGTTTGAACCCATAAAAAAATTGAGATTGCAGAGGACATAACCCCAAAATTCAGGAGTAGTGAATGGTGAGATTCAGAGCTGAGATCAGCACCCTAGGAACTGAAGCTGCTGATGTCATATCCTAATAGAAACAGTGACAGAATAACTAACTAGTTTGAGAGTGAGAAACTCCTAGACTAGTCTTATGGAGGGACATACTTCCATAGATTTTATCTCCAGGAACCCCACTGGTTTCTCAGTGAAGTGTCAAAAAACATCACCTTGTGTCTCTGGCAGTGAAAGGTAAAAGGAAGCCATCTGGATAAGTGATAAGAGCACTCTTTAAGCAAATTATTGCTCTTTTGGAGAGAGATTACCAGAGATTTATTCCACTAAGGGAAGAGCATTTGTCCTATTTGAGCCCCCTCTGGCATTGGTTTCTAACCTAAACCAGGAAGAGGAAAACAGCTAAGAAATGCTTG
Source organism: Aplodontia rufa (assembly GCA_004027875.1). NCBI lineage: Eukaryota > Metazoa > Chordata > Mammalia > Rodentia > Aplodontiidae > Aplodontia > Aplodontia rufa. Next base: position 8,359 of record PVKS010043698.1, on the reverse strand, counting down.
TAAAGGTCTCAGCCCAAGGACATAAGTTTGATATTTAACCATGAAAGGCTAGGACACTTCCGCATTCACTTTTCAACACCACATCAACAGTCCTCCAGTATTACAGCTGAAAGCATGGAATGGATTCTGATTAAGTAAAAGTCCTTAAGAAAAACCAAAGGCAACAAGGGAGACAAAACCAAAGATAGTGGGGAATTTTAAGAGCCTCATAAGACAAACTATAGCAATATTAAGAAGAAAGTGCTAGTCAAACTAATGTAAAATCTCCCACTTCCAGCCTATTTACCTCAGATGTTATTACCATGTGCAGGCAGCTGTCTTCATGCATGCTTACCTATCCATTGATTCAATGAATCATAGTTTAAAATTATCTGGGAAAAAATTTCATCTGTACTAAACAGATGTTAGTTATCACAACATTTATCATTATTGCTTAAACAATATAGTATAGCAACAATGTATATAAAATTAACCTTGTAAAAGATAGTGTATGTAATTTAAAGTTTATTTAAAGTGTACAGGAAAATGTTCATGGGTTTTATGAAAATGTTTTGACATTTAATATCTAGTACTTGAGCATTGGTTAATATTAGTATCCATGGACATTGGTTCCTTAAAATATGATTCATATGTTTAAGGCTCTAATGAGAAAAAATTGACAGCATGCAAAATCAAATAGGTTACGTAGTCAGAAGAGTGGAAGCTCTAAAAAACAAAGGAAAGAAATAAAAAACACTACAATATAAAGGGAGAATATCTTTGATATATTCATTAGTAGATTGGACTCAAAGTAAGATGGAATCAATGAGCAAGATATAGAAGAATAAACTTCCAAACTAAAATACAGAGAGAAAAAAATACATGGTTGTAAAATAGAAAAGAACATACAAGAAGTGTAGATTGATAGTGTCAAAATATGAGGCAAATGCATAATATAAGAAAGACATAAGAAAGATGAAGAAAAAGATAAAACAGGACAGATATTTGAAGTAATAACATCCAAGAATTTTCCAAAATCAATGATAGACACCAAGCTAAAGATCCAGAAGCTAAGGAGAATTCCAAACAGGGTAAATGTCAAAAAATCTATATCAAGGTATATCACACTTAAAATAAAAATATCCAGTGAAGGGGACAGGAAGATAAAGACTTTAGCTATGAAGAACAGAATATAATAATTACAGTGAATTTATCACTAAAAATTTTGAAGAATAATCAGGAAAAAAGTCCTTCTGAAACTTATGCAATTAAAATAAATGTTTAGGCTTTAAGGTTAATAGAAACCATCAACAAGCAAGTAGAATTTTGAAATTAAAAATACATTATCATTTACAATGCACTCCCAAATATGAAACAATTATGTATAAAGCTAACTACAAAACTCTGATTCAAGTTATGAAAGAAGAATGCAATAAATGGAGAGATTTTCCATGTTCATGGACTGGAAGATTATATTGTCAAGATGTCAGCTCTTTCCAACTTTATATACTTAATATATATTTCAACGTAATCCCAATCATAATTTTAGCAATTTATTTTGTGAGCATAAAAATAAATTCTAGTTCTAGGGATGTAGCTTAGTGATAAAACATTTGCCTAGTATTTTCAAGGCCCTGGATTGGATACCCAGTACGGTAAAAAAAAAAAAATTCTAAAATTTATATGAAAAGGAAAACAAACTATCATAGCCAATTTAACAGAGAAGAACAAGGTTGGGAGATTAATATGATCTGACTTTGAGACTTAATATAAATCTCCAATAATCAAAACAGTATGGTATTGGCAAAAGTAGACAAAGAAAGAATAATAAAGAGTCCAGAAGTACATCCACTTAAATTTAGTCAAGTAATCTGTGGAGGAGAAGAAAAAGCAACACAATGGAACAAAGATAACCTTTTCAACAAACAGTGTAGGAATGAGTAGACATCAACATACAAAATAAATAAAATTACTATATACAAACAATATATCATGAACAAAAGTAACCTAAATGTAGGGGCTATAGTGGTGACTTAGTGGATTTGGCACGTACCTGTAATGCGCAAGGATGCAGGTTCCAACGCCAGCACCATATGCACAAAGGAGTGTTGGAGCAACAAAGGCCACATGAGAAACTGAATAAAATTCATTCTCTTTCTCTCTCTCTCTCTCCCTCTCTCACTGTCCCTCTCTCTTTACAATAAAATAAAAAATAAAAATAAACCTAAATGTAAATGGAAAAACTATAAAATTCATAGCGGATAACATATGAGAAAACCCACAGGTCTTTGTGTAAGGTGGTGAGTTTTTACACGCAACATGAAAAGCATAATCCATGAAAAATAATTGATAAAATTGATCTCATTAAAATTCAAAAATTTTGCTATACAAAGACATTGTCAAAAAAGTGAAAAGATAAGCCACAGTCTGGGAGAAGATATTTGCAGAAAGCAAATTTGATAAAGGAGTTTATTATTCAAAATATACAAAGAACTCAACTATCTGAAAAGAAACAACCTGAATTAAAAACTGAGCCACAACCTTAACAGACACCTCACCAAAGAATATATGCAATGGATAAATAAGCATATGAAAAGACATTCCACAGCATATGCCTCAAGGAAATACAAATTAAAACAATGATGAAATACCACACAATTTTAGACATACCAAAAATCCCAAGCAATGACAAGCAAGGCCAAAAGCTAGGAAGGCTGTGCAGCATCAGGAAGTCTCATTCATACTGGTGTGGCCACTTTGTAAGTTTGTCAGTTTCATAAAAACTATACATAATCATATCATATGATCCAACAATCTTGATTCTTAATATTTCCCTAAATAAGTTGAAATCTTGTTTCTTGACAACAGCACATGGATGTTTATAGCAACTTAACAATTAACTTCCCAAACATAAAAACAACCAAAATATCCTTTAGAAAGTAAATGGATAAGTAAATTGTGGTACATCCAAAGGCGTATTACTCAGCATGAAAAAGAAATGAGCTGGTGGGCAGGAGATGGTCACTGCAGGGAAGTCACACCCTAGCACTCTCCTTGACCTGACAGGAAGAAACTTCAGGAAAGCTACCTTCCTCCAAGGTTCGTGCATTGGAAAAGATTGACTTAACACAGCGCAGGTCACTGGAAAATCAGTGACTCTGAGACTAGGTCAGCAAGTGGAAAAGAAGAACTAATTCAGACCCAGCCTGTCATCAGGGACCACCCTCACCCCTCAATCAATGCAGCAGCAGTGTAGATAATTGAACACAGTCTGATCCCTTTGGACATACAGAACGACTGCATATAGAAAAGCTGCATGGGGTTGAAATCAGGTCACCTTGTCATCTCTGCTGCAGAGGGTGGGGAGGAATCCCTTCCCGCCTATGAGGAGGTCAGACTGTAGTGATTTTGGAAAAACAGATAGGTAAACAGAGTTGGGAATATAAAGCAGATTTCCCCACAATCCTGTCAGGATCCTATTCTCTGCTGTGGATGGGCAGAAAGCAAATGGGGGCTCTGCTCTTTACTTAAACTGGGACAACTCTATAACATCTCTGCTTTGGAGGAGAGAATATTGCCCCCGCCCCCTTTCCAGCTCTAAATGGCATGGGCTGCAAGCATTTTGGACATACTGGTAATGGGGGCAGAAATTTGTTTCAGACCCTCATTGCCATCTCCCAGATCCCCCTATGACCCCAGAGTAAATTCAGCCAAATATGAGGTGGGAGCCTGGAGCCAGTGTAGCCTGCAGAACAGTTAAACCAGACATAAATGTACTGGAGAGTGAAAGAGTTGCCTGATGGCAAACTTGTCCCCTCTCCCTCCCCATCTGCAAGCTGCCAGACTCTGGGACAACACTCCAGGATAATTGGTTGGACTCTACTGGCAAACAGCAGAGACCTCTTCAAGTCCATACATCAGAGTTTAAATATTTTTATGTAGGTGTATTTGTTTGTAGTAAGTGTTGTTGCTGTGGACCTGTTTCTTCTTTCTACTTACTTATTCCATACCTTTCCCTTGAACACATGCTTTAATGTGAATATTAATACTCACCACAACACCTGTGGCCATGGCCTAGTCCCTAAGTAATTCATTTCTCCATTACCCACATCTTTCCTCTGCTCTGGCAATAGCCAAATCCTATTCTTCTAACTCTCACCCACCCAACATCATTCCACCAGTCTCTTCCTCTTTCACTCTCTTTTTTTTAATTTTGTTTTTTATTTTTTTAATCAGAATATTCTTACAGCATATCTACACTCTCTCTGCTCTTGCTTCATAATCACAAAACTGTCTACCTTCTAACCTCAGTTCTTTACTCTCAGATTCTGTGAGTCTAACATCAATTAGCTCCATCTGGAGATAATTGATAATCACATCTTTCCTCCCATTGGTATAACTAACAGTGCATCAACTACAAAAGGAACAGATTGACCAGTTCAACATTTTTTATTGCATGCTTTTACAGATGATAGTGTCTATTCATCTTATCAAGGCTATTAATGGAAATCTAATGTGAATGCCAAATTTGATAATGCTAGTTTGCTATTAATTCAGGGTGAGGATAATGATAAATGGTATTGTAAACAAAGATATTTACCAATCCTACCATTTCCCTCATAGGTAACAATTACCAAGAGAAGAAAGTAACAAGATTAACACTGTTTATTATACCCATTGGATGCTCATATTGTCTCTTTTGCCCTATAGTCTAAGGTATTAGAAGTCACAAAGGCAAATAATTAACAACAGTTTGGGGAGCCTGCTGTTGATCTCAGCTTCACAAATTGCACCCAGTCTAACTTACCAAAGAGACAAAGCACCCACAACTCATCAACAAACCCCAAAACTAAAAAAATAAAGTAGGCTCACAGGTTCCACTAAGAGCAATGAAAGCAATTCTCCACAGCTAAGAAATTAATGGTTAGTGTCCTGTATTACAACCTAGTAAAAAAGTATCAACAGTCTGATTATTAAAATAATTAAAGAATTAAAAGAAGATTTAAGGAAGGAAATAAGCAACTCTGGGTGCTAAGAAACCACTTTAATAAAGAACTAGACATAAAGAGAAATAGCAGAGCTCTTAGAATTGAAAAACAGTCAAGCAAATTAAAAGCTCAATGAAAGATATTAATATCAGAACTTCCAAGAAGGGGGATGAGATCAGAAGAAATAACATCAGAGTTATTGGGACAGGAGAGAACATAGAACAACAAAAAAATGGCATAAAGAATTTTCTCAATGAGATAGCCAAATAAAATTTCCCCCCCATCATGATTCTTGAGGCAAATTTGTAGCATGAATGCCTTCATCAAAACTCAGGAACAATTCCAAAAAATAAACTTACACCCCAACTCAAACCCCTACAAAAAGAGGAACAATCCAGCCCCAAATCCAATAGAAGGCAGGAAATAACCAAGATCAGAACTGAAATCAATGAAATTGATAATAACAATAAAAAATACAAAGAATCAACAAAATAAATAGTTGGCTCTTTGAAAAAATATATAAAATTGACAGATCCCTAGCTAACCTCAACAAAAGGAAGAATGAAGTGAAGCAAATAAACAAAATCAAAGATGAAAATGGAGACATGGCCACTGACTCAACAGAAATCCAGAGGATTAAGAGAACCTATTTGTGAAAAACTATACTCTTCCAAGTTTGATAATCTGGAAGACAAGGACAAATACCTAATCACATACAACATTCCAAAATTAACACAGGAGGACATTGAAAATCTAAACAAATCATTTTCAGGTAACAAAATTGAAATAACAATCAAAGTCCTTCCAAAAAAGAAAAGCCCAGGACCTGAGGGATTTTCAGCAGAGTCCAACAAACCTTTACAGAAGAATTAACATTTCTCCTTAGTAAGCTATTCCATGAAATCCAAAGGGATGGAACCCTCTCAAACACTTTTTTATGGGAAAAACATAATCCTGATACCAAAACCAACAAAGACACATCAATAAAAGAAAACTCCAGACCAATTTCTCCAATGAACATAGACACAAAAATCCTTAATAAAATTCTAGCAAACCACATCAACAACACACCAAAACGATAATACATCATGATCAAATGGGCTAATGCAGGGCTGTTTCAACATATACAAATCAATGAATGTGATTCACCACCTAAACAGAATTAAAGACAAAAACCAGATGATCATCTCAATTGATGTAGAAAAGCCCTTTGATAAAATCCAACACCAGTTACGCTTAAAACTCTGAAAAGGGGGCTGGAGCAGTGGTTCAGCGGTTATAGCGCTTGCGTGGCAAGCGCAAGGACGCGAGTTCAAACCCCAGCACACCACATACACAACGAAGTGTCTGAGCAACAAAGGTCACGTGAAAAACTAAATAAAATTGATTCTCTTTGTCTCTCTCTCTCACTGTTCCTCTCTCTCTTTGTTAAAAAAAAAAAAAGCTCTGAAAAGATAGGGATCAAAGTAACATATTTTAATTTTATAAGAGACATTTATGACAAACCCACAGCCAACATTATACTTAATGGAGAAAGACTGAAAGCATTCCCACTAAATTTGGGTAGAAGACAAAGCTGTCCATTCTCACCACTCTCATTCGACATAGTCTTCGAAACTCCAACCAGAGCTATCAGACAAGAGAAGTAAATCAAACTAATTGGGGTAAGAAAAGAGGATGTCAAGTTCTCTCTATTTGCTGATGATATGATCCTAACCCTATAAGAACCAAAATGCTCTATCAGAAGACATCTAGAGCTTATAAATTAATTTAACAAAGTGGCTGGTTACAAGATCAGTACTCATAAATCATAAGCTTTCCAGCAGCAATTCTGCTGAAGAAGAAATCAGGAAATTCATCCCAATCATAATAATGTCAAAAAGAAAAAAATACTCCAGTATTAATCTAACTAAGGATATAAAAGTCCTTTACAATGAAAACTATCAAATATTTTAAACAATTGAAGAAGATTTGAGAAGTTGAATAAACATTCCATGAACTTGGTTAGGCAGAATCAATATAATTAAAATGACCATTCTACTGAAAGCCCTGTACAGATTGAATGCAAGATATCAATGACATTCTTCATGAATAGAGAAAAAGAAATTCTCAAGTTCATTTGGAATAGCAAGAAACCTAAAATAGATAAAACATCACTAAGCAAGAAAGATGAAACATGAAATGTCACAATACCTGACCTGAAATTATGCTATAGGGCCATAGTAACAAAACCATTGTGGTATTGGTATCAAAACAGACATGAAGACCAATGGAATAGAACACACTGAGACAAACTCACAAATTTTTAGCCACCTGAAAATTGACAATGGAGGGAAAAACATAGCGAGGAGAAAATACAGCCTGTTCAACAAATGATGCTGACAAACTGCACAGCCACATGCAGACAACTGCAATTAGATCCTTATCTCTCACCCTGCACAAAAGTCAAATTGAAATGTCTTAAGAATTAGGAATTAATCCAGCAATGATACATTTATTAAAAGAAAAAATATGATCAACACACCGCCACATCAGTGTAGGCACCTCCTTTATTACAAGACTCCCATACTGCAAGAAATAAAGCCAAGAATCAATGAGTGGGATGCCATTAAACTGAAAAATTTTGCACAGCTAAAAAATTAGTCAAGAGTGTCAAGAGAGATCCTACAGAATGGGAGAAAATTATTGCCTGCTATGCCTCTGATGGGGGACTAATATCCAGATATACAAAAATCTCAAAAAACTGAACACCAAAAACACAAATCATCCAAACAACAAATAGGCTAGGGAACTAAGCAGAAACTTCTCAACAAAAGAATTCCAAAATCCAATAAATATATGAGAAAATGTTCTACATCACTAGCAATCACAGAAATGTAAATCAAAACTTCACTGAGATTAAACCTCACTCCAGTCAGAGTGGCAAAAATAAAGAACATAATAAAAATAGGTGCTAGAGGCTTTATAGGGGACAAAGGAACACTAACACACTGTTGTTGGTAGGACTGCAAACTTTTACAGCCACTCTGGAAAGCAATGTGGAGACTCCTCAAAATACTAGGGATGGAGGAGCCACCATTCAACCAGCTATCCCACTCCTGGGTATTTTCCCAAAAGAGCTAGACTTGACATACCTCAGAGACACAGCTACATCAATATTTATAGCAGCACAATTTATAGTAGCTAAATTATGGAACCAACCCCTATGCCACTCACTGGATGAATGGTTAAAAATTGTGGAATTCAGTTTCACTTTGCTATTAAAGAGAACAATATCATGGCATTTGCAGGTAAATGGATGGAAATGGAAAAAATCATACTGAGTGAAATATCCCAAACACAGAGACAAGAATCAAATGATATTGATGTTTGGAAGCTAGTGTGAAACCTAA
>PVKS010043697.1:0-14737 GCA_004027875.1 Aplodontia rufa | reverse complement strand
CTAGAGATTTAGAGCACTTTCTCATGTATTCATTGGCTTGATCAATGTCCTCTGGTGAGAAGTTTCTATTTAGCTCTTTGGCCCATTTATTAATTGGGCTGTTAGTGTTTTCATAGTTGAGATTTTTGAGGATTTTGTAGATTCTGGATATGAGACCCTTGTCAGAGGAATCATAGCCCATGATTCTCTCCATTTCCATAGGAAACCTCTTGACTCTTTTGATTATTTCCTTGGCAGTACAAAAGCTTTTTAGCTTTATGCCATAGGTATCTTGATGGGGATTGCATTAAATCTGTATAGGGCTTTGGATATAATGGCCATTTTTATTATATTGATTCTGCCTAACCATGAGTATGAATGTTTTTCCATCTACTCAGGTCTTCTGTAAGGGAGATAACTCCCTAGGATACTTGGAGACGTAGGGTGGGAAACAGGGTGGGGGGAGGGCTTAGGAAAAATACCTAGGAGACTGGAGGTTGGGAATATGGGGGAATCAGAAGGAGATCTCTGACCTCCATGAGATATCCATTTAACACAGGGGTTCTTCTGGGGGAAACAGCAACACGAGGAACCCAAGCTGGGCATCCATGATATGGCATTAGCCCTGGTTAACTAAGTATATATACTTTGGTATTTGAATTTTTGATAATGTTTCCCCCTGAATTGTAACTCTATATCCATCTAATAAAAAAATGAAGCTACAAATTGAAGCTTCATCCACACGATCTAGGTAATATTTAAAGCTATGGAATTAAGTAAAATCACTAATGGAGAATACAAATAGAGTGGTAGGTTTGAACTTTGGGACACTCCATTGGTCAGAAATAATGAAGAGAATGATTCACCAAAGGAACATGTGTAAGAGAGAAGAAATGGAAATCCCAGAGTGGGTTTCCTGTTTATATTCCTTTTGACACAGGAATTATCTTAGGAAGTGAATGGTTGTGTTACCCATAGAAAGAGGTAACTATAGTTTATCAAATCTAAGAGGCACTTACTTTTCCACACTTACCTTTCTGAAATCATTATGCATATTTAATTGATGATTTTTTAGGACTGTATTACAATTTAATCACAAGTTTTCTTGTAAATGTTGGTATATAAAATAATAGTGCACCTTACCGTTACAACACAATACATAGGCAGGTTAGCAACATTTCTATTTCTGTCTGTCTCTCTCCACTACATCACCATGAATTTGAACCTCTTTCCTAAGGATTCCTGCAGATTCTATTAGTGGAAATTTATTTTCATAATAGAAAATAATAAACAGGTAACAAATTAATGATACATGATATTTGATGAGGAGAATATTCTAAATTCCCATGGTATATTATCCGTACATTTCATATTACACATAAAATTTTATAACTTGAATATATATTATGTTCAAATTATACATCCATCAAGTGACAATTTTCTGTCTAACAAGGAAATAATTTCAAACCACTCTGGTAAATTTTGTGATCAAGAAAGCTGCATAAAATGTTACCAAACTTTTAATTTTCTGGAAATAAGCAAGGTGGCCTATGAGAAAACAATGAAATTTTTGTTCAGCAAAGTTTTACTTCAAATATTTAATATTTGCTAGATAATGAAAATGAGTTTAAAATATACATTTTTCTCAAGGTTTGATTTTCATTGTGAATCAATTATATACAGGAAATGTTTTACAATATAACATGGTGATATCACTGACTAAACATTGCAAATTATCAATACATGTATTAGGAATTTATGCACCTTATTATTGCCACCATTGACTTTTTTTTTAGAAAGAGGGACCGTGAGAGAGAGAGAAAGAGAGAATCAATTTTATTTAATTTTTCATGTGGCTTTCATTGACTATTAACTTAAATAATGGGAAATGAATAGGATACTACCAGATTGGGGATATTTTGTAATTTTCTTATCATTTGTTTTCATCCACTTATTAAGTTGTTCTTCTGTTTCAAAGCTGGAGATGAACAATTAACCTGGCATACCATTTTGTAAACAAGTATTCATGTCAGTGCCACTAAGTTGTTCAGCTGCAGTAATGAGTCAAAGATCAATTAAGCACAAGACCCATAATGGATCAAGGCACAATGATTTTTTTTTCCCTCCAATCCATTTGAATTTAGAAAGAGACAGCCTGGTTTAATCTGTCTTCTGAAACGCAAGGTCAGCAGACTGGAGGATATTGGCTGCCACTCTTTTTGACATCTCCAATCAATCAACCTTCATTGACCATGCAGTTGGACTTCAGAGTTAAGAAAATGATGTTTCTCACCACTTCCACTAATGCTTATGATGAGAGAAAAATGCATCTTGATTTCAAATTTTAAGGAAATGCTGAGGTACAGTTTTCATGTGTTATTCAAGTCTTTTCTATAAAACCCAAAAATTCACAAAATTAAAGTGTACTTCAAGGAGGAATACACAGCTTTATTTTCTTTAAAAATGGAATTATACTTAAAAAATCTTAAAGTATGCATCTCACAGACTCTTTTATTTTTGTACCCTAACATCATATTTAAAGTGAAATAGAAAATGATTTATAATTAGAAAAAATGGAAAGTAGTCTCTAGGGCATATTTCCCTGATGATATAAAAAATAACTTGAATTTCAGGTATTGGCATGTACATTTTTATTGGAGTAGCTGCAAATTCAAACGAGAAACCCCCAAAGAAAGTCCATCTACAAAGTCAAAACTACATGGAGCAATGTGAAATAGAACCGTACAAAATGTTTGGGGTTTTATTCAACCAATATCCAAAACTGGAAATTGATCACTTTGTTGAAGTTGATGTATGTGTGTGGATGTGTGGGTGTGTGGGTGTGTCTGTCTAACAGAAATTCTTTATTTTCTTTGATAATATTTCCCTTGCATACTCAGATTCATTCTATGGACAGGTTAGTAATGTAGCTCTGAATAAGACTTCAGCATCTTCTTCCATCTGCTTTACCTTCCTATCCCTGATTTTTTTTTGTCATGAACATGGTCTTATTCTTGGTCTTGACCTAGCTCATGCAAACATACATCACAAATATATTTTATGCAAGTTAATTAATTTGCTTTTGGTTGAAACATCCATTTATATGTCTCTACTCCCTACTTACCACTTGTAAAAATTTGTTTTTAGCATATTCTACAGTAATGCAATGAATGGCCTTTGGAATCAATGTGTACTGAGAAATTTTTTATGCATATTACACTTTAAAGTACATTTTCTGTTTTCATATTTCATTTCTGGAAGAAATGAAATATTTCATATTTTCATATTTCATTTCATTTCATTGTTGTGAACCAGTTGTCCATAGTGTACAGAAGATTACATAAATTGCTTCATTTCTCTTCATAATCACACTCTCAAAATGGGCATAATTATCAATTTTGGAATGAAGAAGTTGAGACTCAGAGAACCTATGCATTGATTTCATGAAAAAAATTAAGTGGGAAAAAAACAGAATTTGAAACCATATGGAATGAATTCTTTTCAATGAAACAAGCTGCATTGTAGAAAAAAGCAAGTAAGACTGAAACAAAAAACAATCACTTTGAAACTGTGACTGTAATGCCTCTTTGGTCGGTGACAATTCATGAAATTATCTGCAATAGTAATTTAGGAAACTCTACTCAGATTTTATATTCTTTCATCTCATTCGTCACATGTTCTGGTTTATGGTAAGACAATTATAGCTATTTGAGTAAAACAAATAGCTATCCTTTTTCCTACCAGAATCAGAAATATATGTGATAAATTCTGGAGATATAATTCCACATTCTGCAATATTTCAGTGACAGTCCTATTCTTCAGCCATACATGAATTCATTATTATCACACACCAATATTATTATTGACAGGAAAACAGCACTGGGTTTGAGTCTTTTACAAGTGTATTTATCTTAACTTTTAGAAATGTTCAGAATTATCTGTTGCTTTCTAAAAATCTTTTTGGAATCCTTGATCATAAGAATTAAATGAATAATAATTAAATAAATACTGTATGAGAAAGTGTTCAGTGAGTATCAGTTCAGTGTCTGACATACTTATATTACTAAATATATATTAATTCATTTATTCATTCATGAATATAATTTTTTTCCATTAATTGAAACAAATCATCTGTGGGAATTAGTTTAGATATCACAATATTGTCTATGATACTCACTGAATGAATGCATCTCTTTTCAAAATGTAAATTTGTTTTCAGACAATACCATAGAAATGTAAAGTACTAGAAGATGGAATTAATTCTTTTAACTTGTAAAACCAACACCAACAGCAAGGAAACACTAGCTGCTCTTGACAAGGATAACTAACTCCACTTTTGTCTTGTATTATCCATATAAATAGTTCTAATTTTTATTTTGTTTATGTATGTATATGCATACACATATATACTTTACATTTCTCATCCTTCTGAGAATTTTGATTGATATTGAACATTTTCAAAATCGTCATTGTGTTTGAGAACTAAGGGGACTAATGATTCTAAAAAGGTTAAGTGATTTAAAATGGTAAAGTGATTCATAGATGCAGTCTCAGTCACAAAGATAATTTTGGTGAAATTATACTGTCTTGGGCAGAGTTTCCTAAAATTAAAAACAGAACAGTTTAGTTTGAGCAAGTGGTTTGCTAAGAAGAACCATGATAGGAAGTAAGGGAAGAAACACTGGGTAACAATATGGAGTCAGCAGAATCCACCTGTACCCCCTTCTTACGTAGATCTCTGGGGCTAGATGGCACCATAGAGTGGTCCTTTTTTGATGTCAAGTGGTAAGACTTTTAGAGCCCTGTCATTTAGTCATGGACTCTACAGGAATAACCTTCCAGGAATTCCTCATGAAGGAGATTCCTGTCAGTCCAGGGCAGTTTTTCTCAGTGTGTGATCCCTACACAGGCAGGATCCAAATCACGTGGGAACTTGTTAGAAACTCTGGGGGTAAGGCCAAGAACGATGTGGCTTAATGAGCTCTCCTCATGATTCTGATACATTTATTTTGAGAATCACTGACTTTGGGTAAGGAGGAGGATAAAGCTGTGAGCCCTTAGCAGTCAATTCTCACAGCAATAAAGGTTAGCTATAGAACACTGTAGAGACAATCAGGACAGACACCAAGAACACCAACTATGCATGTTAAATATTTAGTTGTATTGTAATAAATCACCCCTCTTGTGTTAACTATGTATGTTGCTTCTGTAAAGTTGATACTTCAACATCTGCCCTGGATGCTATGCTACACGCTCCTTATTCTGGACTACCCAACAGCATGCCTCTCATATTGCTTTCTCATTGCACCTTCCTCATCATAACCCAACTTCTCAAGAGTGGGTACTTCCTTACACAGGTGAACTTTTCCAATAAAAAACAAACAATCCAGAGTTCACATTCTCAACCACCTCTTTTTTTTTTTTAAGAGAGAAGGACAGTGAGAGAGACAGAGAAAGAGAGAAACAACTTTATTTAGTTTTTCACATGGCCTTAGTTGCTCTAACATAACACTTAGTTGTGTACATGGTGCTGGGGTTTGAACCTGAGTCCTTGTGCTTGCCAGGCAAGTGCCAAAACCACTGAGCCACCGCTCCAGCCCCATCAACCACCTCTTTCACTGGACTCTCATAATATGGCCCTCTACACATGTATCCTAGTCAAACCTAAGACCAAGAGCCAGGCAATTGGGAACAGTCCCTTTCCATGTAAACCCATTGAAATTATTCAAACCAGCTAATCTTAAAACTTCTTACCCTGCTGTACCCAGTTCTTTCTACTGATGACAAAACAAAGTTCCCTGTTCACAGTTTCTTCCCTTTCCTGTTCCTGAGGACCAACCCTGGATGTTTCCCCATGTGGCCCTCTGTGGCATGGCATGTTCCACCTGACCGCATTCTTAGAAACTGTGAGTAATAAACTGTCTTTTCAATGACAGTTTTCTCATCTCTTTTCTGCTAATATACTATATTTTTAAATGCCTCTGCATCACATTCCTTTCAATAAAAGGTGCACATAGGATTCAGAGAGTATAATGAGTTACACACACTGTGAGTGAAACCACTAAGGAAGTCACTGCAACTAATTTGGAGTAAAATTCTATCTGGGACTTTGGGGAGAGAGATTTCAAATAAGTGCCATATAAAATTCTACCTCACATAATTTCTTTAAACAAAAATAATCAAAGTTCCCTAAAGAGATAGAGAAATAATTTGACTTTTTCATGTAAGACTTCCACATAAGACTTTGCCCTTTCTTCTAGAATTTAAATGAGTTTTCTTTGAAACATCATGTTTTTGTTGCAAACATCCCTTTCATGTTCACATGCAGAACACAGCTATAATTTTATTATAAAGACTGTGATATGTATACATCCTGTCAGGACAAAATAAGAGCAATAAATAACTTGCTCTTTGCTTTCACAGTGAGAATGTGTACGCCAAGGCTGACACTGAGGGTGACAAATGACAATAAACATTAAATAAAAATACAAAATGTAAAAATAATGTAATTATATGACAAAGTAATTTCCCTGTGATAAGTAATGTAACATGCATTCTTTAGCATCGATTTGCGTTGAGTATTTCTATGAATTGCTCAGAGTCAGCAGCATTACTTTATTGGGTGTTGATTCTTGTTCATGAATGTATGTTTCAATTTTGAGTGAAGATATTTTATTTATCAAGGACTTAAATTCAAAGGTGTGAACACAATTCCACTTCCAGTGACCTTGTCTTTCAGGTATTCTCTGGTGTGCCAACTGTGAAAATTGCAGGAGATACATTCATCTTCATCATGTGTGTTTGATAGCAGTTATTGAATTTTTAAAATTAAATAGTTTGCAGTTTATTTTGGAGTCCAAAATTTTCTGCCAAATTTTCTATCTTATGAGTGATTTATTTGTAGGTACAAAGCACCAAAAGCTATTAAGCTAGGACCCAAAACATTCTGTGTATAGATTAAAAGGTTTTTATCTCACTGTAGTTGTAGCTAACTCTTTGCATAAATGCCAAACCTATGCAACCTGCATCCTGTGATATACTCTCCAATGGTCAAATTAGGCTGGACACTGGTGTCACTCTCCTTTGTGACAACAACTTTAGGAAAAATAATTTTCAGTCACTTTAGGATTATGGATTACTACCAGCATAATTCAAAATTAAATTATGTTTCTGATTTTAGCAGGATAATGGGAAGAATAAGATTTGATGTTTACAGAGTCGTTATCTTAGCTTTTAACTTAGAGGAATGTTTGATGAGCTTATCATTACCCAGCAAGGCTATCTTGCATTATGACAATATTAAGAAAATCTATATTCCAAGCCACTTAGTTTTATTTATAAGACAGTACATATTAAAAAAATCAAAAATACAGATCAAAACCTGTGACATTTCAAGTGCATTCATATCCTCCTGCTTGTAAAATGTTTAAGCATAGCGGTTGCGGCACTTGCTTGGCATGAGCAACAACATGAGTTCAAACCCTGGTACCATGTAAACAATGAAGTGTTGAAGCAATGAAAGCCACACGAAAAACTAAATAAAATTGATTCTCTCTCTCTCTCTCCCTCTTTAAAAATAATATATATATATATATATATATATGTTAAAAAATTGCTTTTTGTATTAGGAACCCCTGATTTTTGTTCCATCACACTTCTAACATTCTATCATACATGATAACAATTTTGGTGAAAACAATGGTAACTATAATATTAATAATACTTGCTTATACATGCTAGGCATATCTGTAGATGCTTTGTGTGTGTGTATATATATGTGTATATATATATATATATACACATTTGTATACATATTACCTTTGGAACAACTTATTAATTTTCCAGGTGAACCCTGAGTTAAACTCCTACATTTGGGACTCTGTAATTGGGCAGACTGGGTTCAAATTCAGACTCTGCCACTAACAAACTCAGTCTCTGACACATATTATTTCAATTGAAATTTAAAGAACTATTAAAGAGAAAGATATTTACAATATGAATAATACACCTGTTAGTTCTCTCCTAGCCTTGTCCGTGGTTGCTTTATGAGTCAGAATCTTCATCTACTTCACTTAGACAAACTCTGGTGTCTTCCCGTGACAGCAGTGTTGTTCTAGAACTAACCGTATCAACTCAAGAAACTACAATTCTTAAATAATCGGGAATTTTGAAATCTGGTTATTAAACAGTTGGCAGATTAAAATCAGCCATGGTGGAATCATCTACACCAGGGAAATCTGTAAACCAGGGCTTTTTCCTTCCGACTGCCTTGCTGCAGATCCAGTTTACCAGCACATCAAACCTTATGCTGCAGGGCTGGAACAGTGGCTCAGCTGTTATGGTGCTTACCTGGCATGCACAAGTATGAGTTCAAACCTGAGCACCATGTACACAACTATGTGTCCGAGGAATGAAAGTCACATGAAAAACTAAATAAAAAACTGCTTTTCTCTCACTGTCCCCTCTTAAAAAAACAAAAACTTATGCTGCTAGCAAATGAATTTTTAAAAGCATGCATATGATCATTTTTATATACTTCTATTCACTTCCCAATTCCTTGGGTCCAAAATATGTAGTCATTTTCACAACTTATACAATTGCTTTCTCTTAAGTCATTCTAGTTTCCGTTTCTCAGGTCACACAACATCTTTACCCTGTTATAGCACCTCTTGATTTCTGAACATTTGTAAACATGCCATGAACTCTTTGTCTGTGTCATCATGCATTCTTTACGGACTACACAGAATTTCCTTTATATGTTGTATAGTGGGAAAATATCTTTTTTCTTACTCATGTCTCAACTTTGTCCCAACTTGGGTGGCTTCTCTAGAGCTATTTCTGAGCTTCTTTTTATAGCTTATTTGTAAATGTGAACATTGAACTTCATAATATTCACTTATATTTGCTTCTGTCTCTGAGTAGGTCCAAGGTCTGAGGTTATAGCCTAATACATATCGTCCAGCAGGTGCTTGTCAAGGAAAAAAGCCAAAAGATGGAATTAAACAGGCAAGAAAGACTTTATTCAAGAAAACTGTGATGGGGCAAGAGTTGGAACGGAACTCCTCTGAATTGCAAAGGAGAGTTTTTAAGCTTTGAAGTGAGCTGGTGGAAAACCCTTGGGGACGTTGGGGAGGGGTGGTTGGTCAATGTGATTAAGCCATCTGTGTTGTTAATTGGATTACTAAAGTTAGGTTTCTATCCTACCATAGAAACTGGGATATGGGTGCTCTTTATTGATCACTATATTCCAATGAAATGACTACCATATCCTCCAGAAAGACATTCCTGGGATATAAAACACAAAAGCCCTGAAAAGTTTCCATCTCAAGTGGCAGAAGAAAGAATTTATAATTGCAAGCTTTCTAAAGTGAATGCTCTAAGAAAAGGGCAGTCAGGGAGAAAACTGTCTAATGTTTAGTGAAGTAAAGGGGAACACTAAGGCCATCCAGATAACATTTCATAAACGTCTTAACAACTGTGTTCAGCAGCCAATGATGTAAATCCCACTATGCAATGCATTCCAGACATATTTTAGGGCATCAACTAGGGTGACCTTTCTTTATAGAATTATTAATCTTACAAATGGCAAAAAAAAATTGATACTATCTTTGGGGTATTTTCCTATTGCACTGCCTAATTCTATTTTCCCCAAAAGTGTTGAACATATAAACATTCTACAAGTAAAATCACATTTTAAATGCTATAAAAATAGTTATTTAAGTGACTTGTAAAGAGAAAGTTGTAAAGAACACTGAAAATCAAAAGTTTTTTTAAAATGTACTTTTTATACTTAAAAAGACCTGAGGTATCTCTGGTGTTCTGGGGAAATTCTATTCCTCAATCTCAGTGCTGATTTCACAGGTTTGGTAATTTCTTGACTTGTATATTTACACAGGTGCTAGTTTCTGACTTTGTATTATGATTCAACATGCACATTTTCCTATATAACTATTGTACTTTGACAAAAAAGAATCATAGAAAAACTGATGTGAAATTTTCAGTTACAGGCCCTGGATTGTACATCCAAGGCAAGTTGCTTACCCATTCTGTCTCTCACTTTCTGGATCAATGTAACATCACTTACTTAACTTACTTGTTATATGTGTATCCAAAGTGGGCATAAATGAAAAGTATACTAGGTAAAACTGAACTAAATAAATGTGAGTTTTTATTTAAATTATAAATTATGTTAGAATTCTTAGAACATATTGATATTTTAATATTCCTATTGCATTTTATGTAGGTTTGATCCTTCCTCAGATGACCTTGAAGTAGAAATGATAAAAATACTGTGTTAGTCATCATTAGATGTCCCTCACTGGAAGAATGGATCCAAAAACTATGGTACATTTATACCATGGAATATTACACAGCAATTAGAAACAATGATATTGCAGACTTTGAAGGTAAATGGATGGCTATGGAAGAGATCATGCTGAGTAAAATCAGCTTAACCCAGAGAACTAAGGGTCGATTGTCTCCACTCATCTGTGGAGGTGGGGACTAGACAGTGAAAAAGTTGGTCTATTAATATGTGTTAAATCCAGATAAGATGTAATGTTTTACAACCTAATACTTTTTTTAGAGATATAGTGGGAAGGGGAAGGGCGGGATAAGGAAGGGTAATTGGGGGAGGTACTCCTGGGGGTAATTGTAATATCCAGAATCTATACACATTTTATATTATTTTGTTAATAACTTGTATGGTTGTTCAAAAATTAAAAAAATAAATTTAAAAAAAAGAATGCTATAACAAACACCTGAGAGAACTACTTTATGAAGATAAAAGTTTTCTTTTGGTCACACTGAAGGGGTTTCATTCCATGATCAGTTGTCCTCAGTGCTTTAGGGCCTATAGTAAAACAGCATATGATGGCAGCAGTGCCCGGTGGAATAAAACCACTCACCTGATGGCAAGTGGAGAAAATGAGAGAAGGAGCAGAGTTCCACAATCCCCATCAAGGTCACAGCCCCAAGTGGCCAAAATACCTCCCACTGGGTACCACCTGTTAAAATTTCCACCACTATCAAACAGTGCGAATATGGGCATGACCCTGTAACACAGACATCTTTGGAGAATATTGCAGAACCAAACAATGGTACATGCTATAGAATTTGTTTATGTTAAGTTGTTTCTTTGGGTTTTTTTTTCCTTTTTGTTTTGGTTTCTGTCATTTATTTATTTATTTTTGTCTTTTAAGAGCAAGTTTTTGTCTCCTAGTCTTGGCATAAGAATTCTATTTTTGGAAAAATAAACCTGTTTTATTTACCTTTTCAACATTTTATATAAGTACTTTATAACAAAGTTTAAAAATTTACAGTATTACTTCTATATGTATTTCCTGGATTCTCCCATGTTTCTCTTACATTTTTGTATGTATAATTTTTTACCTACAGTAAAATTTACATTTTATAAGTATGTACAGCCTTAAGAGTTTTGACAAATACATCTTTACAACCAATGTCATAATAAAGACATATATTTCCATTACCCTAAAATATTTCCAAATGCCAGAGTGGTCATACCCTTTCCCTACCCCCAGTCTCCGGCAACAACTAACAAGATTTCCGACACAAGGGTGCCCTTCCCCTCTTTGGAATGATTCTTTTTAGTGGACAAAACTTGAAAATGTCTACAGTGATATTGTGGAGTGGCTAAACCACATGAATGGTTTATTAGCTCATGTACACTGTATTGAAATTCTGTAGTCTACCTTTTGCAAGAATGTCACAAAAGTCTTGCAGTATATAATCTTTTGAATTTGAATTTTTTCATTTATAATAATGTCACTGAGATTTATCAACAGCTTTGAATGTATTTATAGTTATTTCTTTTTACTTGTTGTAAAGTATAACTTTATTTTGCTTCACCATAATTTATTTATTCATTTGCCAGTTCATGGACATAAAGTTTTCCCCCACGTCTGGAAATTATGAATAAAGTTTATATATACACTCACCATTAACTTTTTTATGGAAATATGATTTTATTTCTTTTGAAGAAATTGTCTCTTGGAGAAATGTACTGCTAGGCTGCTGGTATTGTTGAATCATATGATAAGAGTGTGTTCAGCTTTTTATGATATTGAAAAATTTTTGAGAAGTCATATCATTTTATATTCTCCCCAAATTCCTATGAAAGATCTAATTGCACTTGATCACTGCCAGAATTTGGAATTGTCAGTTTTGTTTTATAGACATTTTTAAATATGTAATAAGATCCATATTGATAATATTCTAGCCAGTGTTTTTGTTTTAAAGCCATTCTAATAGATGTGCAATAATATATAAATGCGATTTTAATTTTAATATCCATCATGACAAATGATACTGAGTAACTCTTCATATGTTTATTTGCTAGATTTTCTGTTCAAATGTTTGTTTTTTTATTTTTAAACTATACTTAGTAAATTGTGAGAATTTTTTTTTTTATTTTCTGTATACAAGTCTTTTAGAAATATTTCTCTTAGGGCTGAAGCAGTGGCTTATCAGTTACGGTGCTTGTCTTGCGCATGTAAGTACACGGGTTCAAACCCCAGCACTAAATACACAACAAGGTGTCAAAGCAACAAAAGACACATGAAAACTAAATAAAAAATTGATTCTTTCTTTTACTGTCCCTGTCTATAAAAGAAATTAAATATTTCTCCTATGATTTTCATACTTATATACATATCTTCTTTAATTTTTATTTCATTCCTTCTACTTCCTTTGGGTTTAATTTGCTTTTCTTTTTCTAGTATTTGAAGATATATGCTTAAAATCACTCTGAGATTTTTCTTGTTTTATAATATAAAGATACAATGTGTAAATACATAAACCCTGTAGCTATGTCTTATGTATTTTTACCTATATTAAAATTTATATTTGATTCAAAATATTTACCAACATCCCTTGTGAACTTTTCTTTGACTCAGTGTTATTTACAAATTTGTTTTCAGGGCTTGGGTTGCAGCTAAATGGTTGGAGCGCTTGTCTGATAAGTGCAAGGACTTGGGTTCAAACCCCAACACCACATACATAATTGAGTGTGGGAGAAAAAAAGGTCAGATGAAAAAATAAAGTTTATTTTCTCTTCCATCTCTCTCTCTCTCTCTCTCTCCTTCTCTCTTTAAAACAAAACAAAAATAAAAAAATAAAAGCGTGTTTTTAATTTTCAAGTATTTGGCAAATTTTTGAGACATCTTTTTTATTATTTAATTAGTTTAGGCTTCTAATTCTTTAAATCTATTGAAGTTTATTTTAAGGTCCAAAATCTGATCTCCTGATTAATGTTTCATGTGTACTTGAAAAGAATGTGTATTCTGTTGTTGGAGTGTGGAATATTCAATTTGGTGAAATTGATTGATATTGCTCAAGTCTCATACTATCCTAATGTTTTTCTGTCTTCAGGAGAAGAGAGATGAAGTCTTTATATGTAATTATAAACTTGTCTATTTTTTATCTCAATTCTATCAGTTTCTTCATTCATTTTGAAGGAAAGGTGTACATATGCATAAAATCATTCTATTTCTTAAGAAATTATTCTCTTTATCATTAACTATTTTAATTATTTATATGTGTTTTTCTAAAATTATTTGTTCAACATAGTCTTACATATTGGAAGGATTTTTTGTTACACATTCATGAACATATGGATGTTGACAAAGTAAGTTAGGGCAGATCCTAGTTCATGGTCTCTCCCCTCGGACTACTCCCTGTTCCCATGTTTCCACTACTATACTTCCATGTTAGTAGGGCTTCTCATGGAAGTCGAGGGTTCCCAACAGCATTGATATACCACCTACTCCCTCCCTCCAGCTGCATTGATAATCCCTAATCCCTCCCTCACCTCCTTGCCCTCATCCCTTCTCCCCCTCAGTGTCATAATTATGGTTCCTCCTGCTCATGTAAAAATTCAAATATGTTGAGGTTATTGTTTAGCTTAGCTAACTTACAATCTGTCTTACATTACATTCTAGCTTCCACATATGAGAGAAAACATTCAGCCCTTGAGTCTCTGAGTTTGGGATATTTCACTCAGCATAATTTTTTCCACTTCCATCCATTTGGCTGCAAATGCCACGATATCATCCTAATAGCAGAATAGAACTCCATTGTACATATATACCACAGTTTTTGAATCCACTCATCCAGTTAGGGGCATCTGGGTTGGTTCTGTAATTTAGCTATTGTAAATTGAGCTGTTATGAACATAGATTTTGCTGTGTCACTGTAATGTGCTGATTTCAACTCTCCTGGAAAAATACCCAGGAGAGGGATAGCTGAATCATATGATGGGTTCATCCCTAATTTTTTGAGGATTCTCCACATTGCTTTCCAAAGGGGCTGTACTAGTCTTCAGTTCCACCAACAAAGCACTAGAGTTCCTATCTCTCCACAACCCCTCCAGCACCTATTATTGTTTCTTTTTTTTTAATTTTATTTTTGAACAACCTTACAAGATTTTACCAAATTAATATAAAATGTGTATAAAATGTGTAAATATTCTGGATATTGCAATTATCCCCAGGAGTGCCCCCCCAATTACCCTCCCTTATCCCTCCCTTCCCTTTCCCTTTATAACTCTAAAAAAAGGTATTAGATTATAAAGCATTACATCTTATCTGGATTTAACTCATGTTACTAGACCAACTTTCTCATTGTCCAGGGTCTAGTCCCCACCTCCACCTATGAGTGGAGACAATCGACCCTTAGATCTCTGGGTTAAGCTGATTTTACTCATCATGATCTCTTCCATAACCATCCATTTACCCTC
>PVKS010043696.1:0-14727 GCA_004027875.1 Aplodontia rufa | reverse complement strand
ATATATGACTTTCATCTTACAGCAATTACAACCATTTACCATTTATAGAACACATAGTTTAGGACACCATAAGTCACATTTCATGCTAATCCCTTCTCTGAAAATAAAAGGTTCTGTTGTACAAATCCAAGCACAATGATGGGGGGAAAAGAAAATCAATTGATACGTCACATCAAAGAGAAGATCAAAATGAAGATGTCAAATATGTGCCCGAGGCTCTCACAAATTACAAATTGTGAACTCACCCCAAATTTTATTTTTAGGCAAATAAAGTGTCTTACAGTCTCATTATAAAAGCCACTTCAAAGATGATTTGATGTGACAGTATTTCTCCCCAAGGCTTTGCCTTTTTTACACACCGAGGGCTTCCGATGTGGGTAGGGTTCCCTGGTGCTCAAGCCCCAGCAACCAGCATCTACTTCGAGATTTTATCTCAAAGAACAAGAAGTCCATTTTTGTGTTCTGCTTCCCATTTCCTTCTTTGGGGACTAATCAAAGAATTTGAACTTGTCCTCATTTTTAAAATTATATGCAGTACATAAATAAGGGACTTCAACAGCTGCTTCTTGTCATTCAATGACAATAAAAAATTCTGACCAGAAAAATGGCCGTAGGTCTTCCTGTCTAGTTCTTACATTTCTCCCTCTTATTTTCCTTTCACACTAACATGTTTGGCTCCTCTCCCTACCTTGTAGGGAGTATCTATTCAGTAAGGTTTTTTAAAATGCTAATAATAATACATTATTCATTAAAAGACAAAATTCAGGGCTAGGGGTGCAGCTCAGTGACAGAGAGATTGCTAATATGCATGAGGCCCTGGATTCTGTCCAGAGCTTTGCAAAAGTAAATAAATAAAATAAAATAAAAACCAGTTTTAAAATATCTATAAAATATTAGAATGAAAATTAAATTCACCTACAGTCTCACAACCCAAATTGTACCATTTTGCTTTACTTCCATACACTCTTTCCTTGCATTCATTCATTCTTTCTCCCACTCAGTAAATATTTACTCATGCACTGTTAAGATATAAACTATTTTTATAATAATTATGTTTATAATTGATGTAATATCTACTTCCTCTCCTAGACTTTAAACTATAGGACCATCTTATTTACCAAACATCATATTGTGACCATTTACCACGTCTTTATATATTTTTTCTTTTTCTTTCTTTCTTTCTTTCTTTTTTTAGAAAGAGGGGACAGTGAGAGAGAGAGAGAGACAGAGAGAATCAATTTTATATTGAGTTTTTCACATGGCTTTTGTTCCTCTGAGACTTCGTTGTGTACCTGGTGCTGGGGTTTGAACTCGTGTACTTGCGCATGCCAGGCAAGTGCTGTAACCGCTGAGCCACCACTCCAGTCCTCTTTATGTATTCTTTGAAAATAATATGTTTTGGGCAGTACCGGGGAGAGAACCCAGTACCTCATCCATCCTAGGTAAGTGTTCTACTACTGAGTCACATCACCATCCTGAACATAATACTAGTAATGGCTATTTAAGCTTCCATCAAAATTTATAATTTCCCCATTATCAGGCATATAATATTTCTCTCCTTTTTTTTGCTACTATAATTACGACAGTTTTGAAAATCATTTCAAAGAATGTGAACCGTATATGGCTTTTGTTATATTAGCCTATGTTAGCCAAAGTGCCCTCCAGAAACGCTCTACCGATTTGAGCACCAACCAGTAGTGTGTGAGTAGTTGTCAAATGCAGTTAAAGAAGTTGCAAATTGGCAGACCCAAGGAACTGAAGGACTTACTCAATTCATCCTTTTGCCTTCAGGGAGAGTCAGAATGACCACTACCATCAGAATGGAAGTCAATGTGTTTAGGAGAATTAAAAAAACACAGAGAGAACCTCTCTTAATAAACTGGCGCTGGAAGTTTTGTTCAACAGCAGTGGTGCAGAATGCTTATTTACATAAGTTGATGAATTATCTTTACAGAGGTAAGATAATTTGATTTGAGACCATGATCAGGAACTGGAGGAGGGGCATTGATGTAAACTCAGACAGGCAATTCAAATATTTATCTATTCTCTGTAATGCAACAGAGCTTGAGTTAGGTGCTGTGAGCCATACAGGCAGGAATACAGTACTTACCCTTGGTGAGGATAAAGTTCAATCATGGGGAAAAGTGTGGACCTTGGTTCCATTAGCAATGACCTTGGGGAGATTACATGATGTCTTTAATATTCCATTTTCTCCTTTTCAGAACAGGGCAGATATAGTTTTTGTAAGAAGGAAATGAAATAATGTGTGTGAAGTTCTTTGGAGGGTGCCTAGCACATAACTCATGAAATAACTACCATTACTTTGGTAATGTTGTTTCCTGACTTTCAAGGATTTTTAGGGAGTAAATGAAATAAGACATAAATGTAAATAGTACCATTGACTCAAATGAAGATAGTCACCCTGATGATAATGACGACCCTTTTGTGAGCAAAAATTTTTGTGAGCAAAAAATTACACTATAAGCAAGTTGTACCAGTCATAGAAGAGCAATAGAAAAATAGCTTCCCTTGTTTCAGAAAAGGCAAGTCTCAGCACATATTGCTTCAGAGGATAGTGTTGTCTCTCCAAATCCTGTGATACCAAGACTTGGGAAGATCAGATGCTCAAAGCCATTGCAAGCACTGATCTACTCAACCATTTGTCATCTGTGCTCTTTGCAACCACCTCATTCAGGGCACCTGGAGTGCATTTTGTCTGGATAGATTTGTGAGGGCATGCCTATCACTGGCCTGGAATTGTCTACCAAGCCCAGAGCATTTTACAAGTTGCTGATATTTGTCTGCCGCACTATCTCTGAAGAATGACTTTTGTATCTTGAAATTAGACAGGGCATTCAAGAGCTCTAAGTGTCTGGCAAAAGAAGTTAGTGGCTGGAAAAGCTGCAGTGGATGTCTGCGAAATGCAATTGATGAACACACTTTTTCCCCTGAGCCACTTTCCTGTTATGGGGTGGAAGCTGGTCTATTTCAGTGATATGTGCTGACTTCTCCCCTCCTAGAGCCCACACATCGAATGCCCCCAGGTTTAAAAAGAATGACGACAAATTAACTGTTCTTCTAAAGTACTAATGCTGCAGGGTCTTGTGAAATAAAACCTTTGCTGAATTGAAAATATTATTGTCCTCCTGCTTTCAGAAGTGACTTGTTTACCTGTTGCTTGTAAAGCATAGGGCAATTCATAGTGGGAAAGGTATCCTTTGTCTGATGGGTTTCATTAAAGCACCATAGACTCCCCTGAAGATTGCAGAGCTGTTCTATTGCTCTCCATTTATACAGCTCACCCTGGGGAAGGAGAATTAGTGTCTGGTAATACCTTCTTGCCTGCCAATTTTACCTCACTGATTCAACCTTTGGAGCTGATTTAATCAATGGATCAGCGCATTATTCAAGGGGGGAAGTTATTCCAGCAGAGCTTTCATGAGGGTTGATGAGTCATACAGATGCTATTCAAGACTTTCAATCACATTATATAAAAGAAGAAAATTCGAATGTTGCTTATGCCCACAATGGTGATGAAAAGTAAACTATTAAGGAGCAGTAAGAATAACCCATGGCTTAGGTCTATATGTGCAGAGACTTATTCTGAGAAAGGAAACTTAGAAAGTTCTAATATGAAGATCCATAAAAGGAGTAAACCAACACCAATAGCAAACCTATTGAAAATAAGAGAGATGACAGATTAAATGTGATAAGGAAGCTGAAGCCCTAAACCTGTTCCTCACAGTCACTGTACTCCGGTGGAAGAAGTACCAGCTTTGGTGACAGAGTCCTGCATTGGCAGAGCTCAGTATTTGGTCAAGGGAATGTCTGTGTTGCTCATTTTCCGCATCTACTGTCTCACCTTCCACAAAGAGTTTGTGGGAATCATAAGGATAATAAGGATTTTTAGGTGTTTTTATTTTCCTTACATGATCCTCACATTCTCAAAATTATTTATATTGCCAAATTAAAATCTAAGAACCATGGACATAGTGGTCACATGAACTCTGTCATTTTTTGCATAAGGCAGGTCCCAGGGACTGTGAGGTCAGAGTCATTGGAGCCCACTGTGGACATGGACACCTTAGGTCATTGGTAAATCCTCCTGGATAAATACGAAGATGTCTTCTCTCGTTGGCTCTACCAAGTGAAGATGAAATACCACAACACAGTGAATCAAAGCAAAAGTTTTGTGTTCAGCCAGGTATCATTTTGAAATCCAGCTCTCCTGCTTATTTGCTGTATAAGGGGCAAGTTGATTAATCTCTCTGCGATTCCAGTCCATCATTTGAACAGTGAGGAGAGTAATACTCGGTTCCTTAAAGGGAAGCAGTGAGGATTCAATGGGATTAAGTATGCAAGACATAGTGCACCATACCTGGCAGGCAGGCTGCTTAGAGGGCCCTTGGGAGGAGTAGCAGCTGTGGCATCTGAGGACACACCTTCTCGGTTATCTTTTTTTTTTTTTTAAGAAAGAGGGACAGAAAGCAGAGAATGAGAATCCATGTTTTTCAGTTTTTCATGGGCTTTCGTTGCTCCAACACTTCATTATGTGTGGGTGCT
Source organism: Aplodontia rufa (assembly GCA_004027875.1). Classification (NCBI taxonomy): domain Eukaryota; kingdom Metazoa; phylum Chordata; class Mammalia; order Rodentia; family Aplodontiidae; genus Aplodontia; species Aplodontia rufa. The sequence continues at coordinate 10,164 of PVKS010043696.1, read as the reverse complement.
GGGGTTTAAACCTGCGTACTTGCACTTGCCAGGCAAGAGCTGTAACCACTGAACCAGCGCTCTGGCTCCTTCTCAGTTATCTTGAAATCAGCTGGAGTAATAGTTCCATTGGATCTCTCTTCAAGGGAGGCCACTTTCTTTGTCTCTGGCCTTTTCTGCCTGCCTGGAATGACTGATCTCACATTGACTATGATAGAAGGCCTTTGTGGTCAGGTTACTGAGGTTGGATAGACTGGAATTCTGTTCCTAGCTCTGACTTCTTCAACATTGGGCAAGCTGAGTTACTTAACCTTTCAGTGCTCCATTGTGTTCAATAGAAAGTTGTAATAAAATAATTGTTTGCTGTCTAAGGATTATTGAGAGAATACATAAGATGATTCATGTAAAAAGTTCTTTACCCAGTCTCTGGTCCATGCTCAATAAAGGTATCTTCTGAGGTCCAGAAGCAAGACTTCATTACATGTGGTATCATTTTAGAATTGAATGCATTTTGTGGTATTAAAATGTTGTGGGAATTCAGTGGTATATACATGGCAATCACACCTCCACAGATTGTCTACTGACTTAGAACTACTCATCTTCCAACCCTAGAAGATATAAATTGGAGATTCTTAGAGCCCATTAAGGTCTATACATTCATGATAGAATGGGCCAGACCCTTTTTCTTAGCGTGGTCCATTAAGCAACCATATTGGCAGCAGGAGAGAAATGCAAAGTGGGGGGCCCCACCCTAGTCCTACTGAGTCATCCAATCTTCAGGAGATTGCCTTCTGAATTCTGGGATGTCATTGTTCCTGCATTCATGGGCAATATTCTCTTTATATCACTCTTGATTGCCACAATGCTGTACGTTTGAGACTACATATGCTGTGTATTATCTTTTTTTCCCCCCTTAAATCCCAGATGGCTCAACTTTTAGGCCTGCATTTCTTAGATATTATAGCAACCATGTAAGGGCAAAATCTAAAATGATTTAGCAAATTAATGATGAAGTATTTACTTACCAATAATTTTGACTGTAAATATTTACATAGGTCACCATGATGATTACATAGAATAATATATGTGAAGCACTTAGCATAGGACTGAACCCATAGACGGTGGTCAAGAAATGTTAATTAGTATTATTTTAAAATATAGGATGTGATTTTCTGGTTACTGAATGGTTATTTGTCTTAAAGAAGATTTTTCTTTCATGATCATGCATGCATCTCCAAATGAATTCAGTTAACATTTAAAGTTTAGTACTACAGTTTTTTGTGCCATTGAGGTGTTTCTCATCTTCCTCCCAATTGGAATAATTGTTCCTTTCATTATTATTGTTTTTTTTTGTACCGGGAATTGAACCCAGAGGCACTTAACCAGTGAGCCACATTCCAGCCCTTTATTTATTTATTTATTTTTAAAAGAGAGAGGGACAATGGGAGAGAAAGAGAGAGAGAGAGAGAGAGAGAATCAATTTTATTTAGTTTTTTTCACGTGGCTTTCGTTGCTCTGACACTTTGTAGCGTACGTGGTGCTGGGGTTAGAACTCGCATACTCATGCATGCCAGGCAAGCAGGACAACTTCTGAGCCACCACTGCAGCCTCTATTTTTTGTTTTTATTTTGAGACAGGGTCTCCCTAAGTTACTTACAGCCGAAGTTGCTGAGCTGGATTGAAACTTGTTATCCTCCTGCCTCAACCTCCTGAGCTATTGCGATTAAAGTTGTGCACCACCAAGCCCAGCTATCTCATTTAATTCTGTTTTGGCAAGGGTTGTGGGGTATACTAGGGATTAAATTCAAGGGTACTTAAGCACTGAGCCACAGCCCCAGTCTATTTAAAAAATTTTTAATTTAAAGACAGGGTCTTCCTAAGTTGCTTAGGGCCTTGCTAAGTTGCTGTCACTGGTTTTGAACTTGCAATCCTCCTGCATCAGCCTCCTGAGTTGCTGGAATTGCAGGTGTGCACCACTGCACCCAGCTTAATTGTTCTTCTTATAGCTCTCCCAATCATGCTTCCTATATAAGGCATTTTATTCTGCAACAAATTCTAGTAAGAAGTTTGCATCTCTTTCTTCGCTTTGCAACCCCCTTCAGGACAGGGGAGCTGTTGGGGACATCCTGCATCCCCACTCATTCCCCACAGAGGCACAGCTTCTACCCAGTGTCTAGTACTCTGTAGTACTCCAAACAGCCTGAAGTCCTAGAAGTGAAAAACCACAATTGAAAGACTCTAGACCCGAACCTTTCCACTCTTGTAGGGATACTGAGGTGATGGAAGAAATCAGGGAAAGGTTGGGCCTTCTCTACCTTGTTTCTTCTACAGTTAGACTGGGAGGAAATGTCCATTACAAGAGGAATTGGAGGGGGGGACTCTTCCAAAACCAATCCAACTATTGCCATCGTCTAGAATATTCCTAACCAAATGGAGGATATTTCCTGAGATTGCACCATTGGTTCTTGGAAGAAGGAAAAAACCATTCCTGTGAGTGGGTGTCTGTGAACTTGGTGGGTAGGGGAGATGCATCTTGACATAGGGGGATTTCTGCATGGGTACAGAGACATTTAAATCAATGGGGAGCCAACATATTTCCCTTCAGGACACATGAAACAGGAGATTGGTTGAATTTTGTGCTTTTCAACTGGCTGCTTGAGGGTTTCTATTCAGTGTGTGTATCCAGCTCCTGCACTTGATAAAATAGGGATTTTGACCCTGAGAGATGCAATGCAAATGTCACATCATAAACACTTGAACTGCTAACATTGAGGGAGATTTTAGAGATAATCTGGAATAGGAAGCAGAGAGTACATACCATTTTCTTTAGTGTTTTACACAAACCATCAATGTTTGTTCAAATGCCTTTAATTGATGGTTCTCCTAAATTATTCTCTTCCAATGATTAGTGTTTCTTAGATTCAAATTCCAGCTTTGCCACAACACACTGTGTGACCTTGGTCATGTCAGTTGCCCTCTAGGGGCCTGGATTCCTTTTATAAAAGAAGCAAATTAGATTGAAAGAATGTTAGGTGCTTTTAACTCTGCATATAAGAGGTTCTCCCAGAAATAGAATTGTAGGACTCCCTTTTTGGAAAATTCATTCTTTCCTGAAGTTGAAATAAATTCTGGCAGTCCAGTGAGTCAGGCAACCATGCTACAAGAATTGTCTTACAAAGTGTGTAAGGAGGTAGGAAGCAAGAATATGTTCTGAAGTATGTTTCTCCTATTAAATATATTTTAGTATTCCAAGTGACATTTGTTCTTGGACAGCTCACATGCCACATCAACATGCTATCTGGCAGGGCACATACTGATTAAGACCTGTTCTGAGAAAACATATTCACTCTGATGGAAATCCAAACGTATTGATTGTTTTATCCCCATCAGGAGAGGTTGCTTTCTATTTGGTGATGGATGACAACTCTGCACACCACTTCATCTGCCAACTGGACAGGGGTTGACACAGGCGGCTTCCAAGTCTTGTGGGCTGAGCCATTAGCTGTGACAGGCAGCTCCAAGCCCTCAGTCACTTTGCCATGGCCCTAGTGTGGTCAAAGTGAGCAAGATTAGACATGTCACAGCTGCAAGATGATGCTAAGACTGATGGGTTGATGGCAAGAACCTTTGAAAGTGACAGACACATCTTAAAATCTCCTGTGTGGGGTGGGACCTAGAGAGATTTGAGAACAGAGGCCAGCTCCTTCCAGAAAAAATCGCCAGGATCTGAATGGTGTGCATCTTGTCCATCCCACAGTGTAACAGCAGGAAAGCCCCAGAAGAATTAAACCCCAAGTATTTATGAGCTAAATATAAAGTTTCCCTCTCTCTGGGAATGCCCAGTGAGAATACCACTTACATTTGCATGGAATGCTTGCATTTTCCAAAGCACTTTTGCATGCATCAGCTCATTCAATCCTTAAAACTTTACTCATGGAAGATAGATTCTATGCTTTTACTGTGTTACAGAAGAGTAACTAGACATGTCCTTTAATCTCTGAACCCTGTCCCCACAACCCATTTTCAAGAATTGAACCCTCAGCTTCTAGTCCAGGATTCTTTCCACTATTGTGAGCTGCTCAGTTGTCCAAGCCTATAGCTAATTTCTGAAGGCCATGCGATCAGCAACTCACATTTATTGAGCTCTTACTATGTCCCAGAGGCTTTGCATAATTCTCAATCTTTATAGCGACTTACTGAGGATAAGGTTGTTATTGTCCTCATTTTACAGAAGAGGAAAATGAAGCTCAGAGAGGCTAAGAAACTTACTCAGGGTTATATGACAGCGGTTAAGAGTTAAATACAATTGTTTGACAAGTAGGAAAGTCTTAACTATGATTTTATGTTCCTAGTACCTCCCTGCCCCTCACCCTTTCCCCAAACAGTTATAAATGAGAAGAAAAGAGGAGTGGGTTGTACCTCTCATACTATGTTAGCCACAGGGGTTCAAGGGCTGTTTCAATCCAGCCTCTTGGAAAGGATTATTAGGAGCTGACATGATGCCAGCATAGGGCAACATTGCTGACAAGTCATTTTGGGGTCCTTTCTGGATTCTGCCATTCTTGTTCCTCTCCCTGTACTCCATAATCCAGTTCCTTCTGGATGCTTTGCAACACTGTCACCTCTATTTGAACATGTACTACTGTGTCCATTAAATAAGACATGTAGGGTTATTACAGAGAAACATTTCAGAATTAGTATTAGCTATACTCCAGCTACTTCCAATGGGTGCCTGAGGGGGCTTCCAGTAGAAACTATTAGTAAGTGATTTGAAGTTTTAGAGAGACCGTACACTTTGTGGAAGGAAGATGAGGGAGAAGATGTGTACAATATTTCTATCAAGGCATTGGAGTGGGAATCATTTCAAGCATTTCATAAGCACTGGGGCTGCCATTAAGAATACTGAGCTGATGGGGCTGGATAAGTGGCTTAGTGGTATTTCACTTGCCTGGCATGTGCGAGGACATGGGTTCCAACCCTAGCACCACATACACGAATGTGTTGGAGCAATGAAAACCAGATGAAAAACTAAATAAAATTGTTTCTGTCCCTCTGTCTCCCTCTCTCTCTCTTAAAGAACAAAAATTAATACTGAGCTGAGGAACATATAGCCTCTATCCTCAAGGAGCAGAAATTCTAGTAGCATTAGAATGATCACTGAATTTGAACATTCAACTTGGCTTTGCATTGAAGCTAAGAGAATAAGTGAAACATGATGGATTATCCAGCGTTCACCTGATTAATGGAGTACTGTCTATTCTTCAGAAAAGACAAGCTTCTTTATCCTGCTGAACAATAATGATAAATCATTATTTTATATCAATACTAGCTCATATTCTCTGAGAGCTCAGCATGTGTCAGCTATTGTACTAAGCAAAGTACATGCATTATCCCACTTAATCCTCATAAATATCCCCATGATGTATATCTAATTACCCTCATTGCTCAGATGAAGTAGTTAAGGTGAGGAGGAATTACTACATGGACCCCTAGTATAAGGGATGATATCTTCCTGAGGGTTTTTGCGGAGGATTCAGACCCATTTTTTTTTTTTTTTTTGCATAGCCTGTGCACACATTTCTGTGCTGGGTGTCTTCTTTGTCATTCTACATGAAGTGGCTACAGATTTACTATCTCCAAAGGCAGTGACAGTAGCCATTGTTCTTGGTATTGCTATTAGGGACCAACCAATTCAGAAGATGCAGTGGCTTTCCTCAGGTGGACTGATTCCAGAAACCCTCTCTTTGAAAACAGCAGCATGAGCCAAAATAGACACTATTACGTGCCTCTGGCCCAGAGGGAGGTAGAGATGCTGGTGACAGGATGATTGGCTTGGGAAAAAACAGGGCTTAGGATCCACACCATTGGGGGTCAAACACCTTCCAGAACTGTCTTCCAGATTGTTCTGGTGCTCACTTGTCCCCTGTTGGGGATGTGGCTCAGTGGTCAAGTACCCCTGGGTTCAATCCCTGGTGCCAACAAACACACAACCCAAACCAAACCAAACCAAAACAAAAATTAGAACAAAGGGTGTTACTTCAGTGGCCAAGGGCTCATCTAGTATCCATCCCTGGAACCAAACAAAATATAAATTCTTCAGTAAAATTGACTTAGGCAGGGAGAGAGTGAGAAAGAAGGAGAGAATCCATTTTATTTATTTTTCCATCTGGCTTTTGTTTCTCTGACACTTAGTTGTGTATGTGGTGCTGGGATTTGAACCCGGGTCCTCATGCATGCCAGGCAAGTGCTCCAACCTCTGCACCAGCCCCAGCTCCCCCCATTGTTAACACCTTACATTAGTAAGGTGCTTTGCCACAATCGATGAGCCTATTGACTTCTGGACACTCGTTTCCCGGGCCCCTTTTCAGTCTCTGACAACCAGAAGTTCTTTTCACCCTGCAGACAGTGCCACATCAAGGAGAATAGAAGTCCTTTGCCTGTGGAACTCCTTGTTCTAGTGAATTGTGTTCAGACAGGTAAAGATAATTTTGCTTCTTTCCCATACATTCCTGAAAGTTTCTGAGGTCAATTAACAGGGGTTCTTTGGGCTTCCAAGCTCCAAAGCAGTTGCAAGCATCTTATTTGAAAACAACAACAACAACAACAACAAAAAACGTCCCTTTATTTCTTGCAAAAGATGCAAAATTCTTAGGTAGAAAGCAATTTTCCCCCTCAAATTTCATCCCAGTAAACAATGCCTTATTTTTTTCGTAAAGCTGAATGAGTAGAAATCACATGACATCAATCGAGTAATTGCAATCACATGACATCAATCGAGTAATTTTTCCGTTATCAATTTTTTAAAGCTTTATTTCTGCTAGTTACCTGCGGAAGCTCTTATTAAAAAGTCAGTGCCTTTGGCCTGGGCCTCAAATTTCCTTTTCCTTCATGCAAGCACACTTACAAATGAGGGATGCCCAGACCTCAACAGCAGGAGTCAAGTACAGGGTGGAAAGGTAGGCATTTGCCAACCCTGTTCCTTCCACCGAAGTAAATATTTCAATTATCTTTTACGTTTGTGCTCTTTCTATTTTGACACATGCACACATACACTTTCTCCTTACGCAATCTTTCTTCACTCTACCCCCTTCCTATCCTCACCCCACATGATTACTTCAGTGGCCAGTGTTGCCTTTCTGGTATGTGCCATTTCAAGGAACTCACTTTATACACCTCAGTTTTCAAAGAAACTGAGCTTTGATAGACAGACTCTTTTCTTCTTGTACTCAAATTGACAGGTCACATGTGCATGCTGTCAACAGCATGCTCTCAGGAGTCAGATGGCAATGAGTTGGAGCCCTATCCTTATTTATTAGCTATGTGACCTTGAGCCTATGTGTTAACTTCACACTTCCGTTCTCTTATTGAATCATAAATAGAATCCAGCTCATAAGATTTTTGTGTGGGAATTCAGTGAAATATGGCATGGAACAACACACAGCCTTGCCCATAGTAACAAAAGGTGCTACCTGTTGTCACCAGGCATTGTGATCTTAGCAGTCTTTGTATGAGGGTTTTGTGCCATCTTGGCTCTTTCTTCGCTATTCAGAATGCCAAACAAGCTTCTCTATCACCAAATTATTTCCTTTTCCATTAAGATGAGATTCACATCCCATAAAATTCACAATTTTATTTTATTTTATTTTTTAGAAACTGGTGTTTATTTTCCATCACTTCATTTGCATTTTGCTTGCATATTTACAGAACAACACCTTAAGACCACTCAGTGGTTGTTCTTACCCACTAGGTGGCCTGAGCAGTGGGAGCTGCAGACCAGTCTTCAGTGGCTGGCTGGGCGCTCCAGTCTTCAGTAGGGAACTGCTGAATAGGCACAGTGGGCACCCGCACACCTTCAGAACAATCTGCAACCTCAGGTTGAGTAGCAGTGAACTCAGGAGCTGGAGCAGTCCATTCACCCTGAAATTCCTCCTTGGTCACAGCTTTTTCAGCAGCAGCCTGCTCTTCCTTTTCAATCTCTCCAGGGTCTCTGTAGAAGTAGAGATCGGACATGACCTCCCATGGATGTTCACAGGAAATGGTGCCACGCATACGCAAAACTTCTCGGGCCAGCATCCACCACATCAGACCCACAGAATGAGCTCCCTTGTTGTTGCATGGAATGGCAATGTCCACATAGCGCAGAGGAGAATCTGTGTTACACAGAGCAATGGTAGGCAGATTGATGTAAGATGCTTCTGTAAGAGGCTGGTGGTCAGCCCTGGGATCAGTAACTACCAGAAGACATGGCTCCCGGAGGGCTGCCTGGATCTGGTTAGTGAAGGTTCCAGGAGTGAAGCGGCCAGCAATAGGAGTAGCTCCAGTGGCAGCCGCAAACTTTAGCACAGCCCGCTGGCCAGTGTTCCTGGAGGATATGGCACTGACATCAGCAGGGTTTAAAATGGCAACAATAGCACGAGCTGCCAGCAGAAGCTTCTCCCAGGTCCTCTTCAAAATTATTACATAGATGCCATCACTTTTCCTTTTGTAGATATACTGTTCCATTTGGAAATCCAGGTTGGTACCACCTACATAGGTTCCTGCTGCAAGGAATTTGAGGACATCCTCCTTCTTCATTTGCAGGACATCAAGGGCTCCGGACATTGTAACAGTTTCCCTTTAAGTTACAATGGGAACCAAGAACAATGCCGTGTGGACCCCTCACAGGCTGGTGCGGAAAGAAAATTCACAATTTTAGATCAAACTATACAGTGGCATTTAGTACACTCAGGATATTGTGGAATTATTGTCACTGTCTAGTTCCAACAGATTTTCATAATCCCCAAAGAAGACCCTACACTCATTAAGCAATCACTTCCCAAACTCCTACCTGCGAAATTATTTACTTTTAAATCCATTTCTTAAATCCAATCATATGCTGTTTCACAAATCTGAGATGTTCAGGAAGGTGAATCCTAGATAACAATAGAAGAAATATACAGTCTGACATCCTACGATTGCCTCATCACGGAATGGAGTGAGAAATCCAAAATGACAAACTCTCACTCTTGTCAACACAGAAATTGCCCCTTTGATGCTTATCCACCGCACTTTACATTATTTCCTTTGTCTTGTAGCCCACAGGGAAAAGAGGCTTGAATCCTTGAGTCGGGAGTGGGATAGATTTTTGGAACCCACTCTAAACAAGTGATGGGAAAGCCTAGGAGGAAGGTTAGCAGGTCAGGCTCTTTGCATTGAGTTTCCATCCTGCCACATTCCAAGAGAGGAATTTTAGTCTTGGGAGACACCAGCTAACCCTTAGGGGAAATGCAGCCCTTTGAAGTTCCTGGTTGTCTATTTCTGCAGCTGCTGATCTGCACACACCACCCCTGTTGGAGGGGTCCAGCTCCTCAGCACTCAGGTGCAACCTAGCTGGCCACTTCTTGGCAGTGGCACAATTTATAGGGGGTTGTGTGAGGAGAAGACTGGCTTGATGAGTCATTCAGTTGCTAAGGAGGAAGGAGGGAAACTCTAATTGGCCCAAGTAAGACTGAGGATAGGGACAGTTAAGAAAATCTGTTGGTGAAAACTCTGTGGGATCCTGGGCTGGAGCAGTGGCTCAGTGGTTATGGCACTTGCCTGATATGCACTAGGACCCAAGTTCAAACCACAGCACCACATACAGAACTAAGTGTCAGTGAAACAAAGGCCAGATGAAAAATACATAAAATGGACTCTCTCCTTCTCTCTCCCTCTCTCTGAAAAAGAATGCCATGGGATCTGGCATACGTGTGTGAATGAAGGCATGGAGTGTTGGCCAGTTGTCCCTGTGGTGCTGCCTGAGAAGGCTTCTGTTGCTGTTAGGAGCCAAAAGGGAGAGAGCCTTTCCTTAGGCTCAGTAGGTTTCTTGGCCTGGTGAATACTGAGACAGGTATTCTGCTTGTGTGGGGTTTGAGGCTTTGGTCACTGGGTTAGGTTGTAAAGGACAGCCTTTTCCTGGGAAATCATGTCTCTGCCTTAGCCAACTTTGCTGAAGAATTTATACTTTGTTTTGGTGCCAGGGATGGATACTAGATGCACCCTTGGCCACTGAGCTAACACCCCAGACTTTGTTGCAGTTTTTGTTTGTGTGTTTGTTTGTTTGTTGGCACCAGGGATCAAACCCAGGGTTGCTTGACCACTGAGCCACATCCCCAGCCCTTTTATAATTTATTTAGAGACAGGATCTTGCTAAGTTGTTTAGGGTCT
>PVKS010043695.1:0-14736 GCA_004027875.1 Aplodontia rufa | reverse complement strand
TGGTGAATTTGTCCAATGTAAAAAAAAAAGTCGCATTGGTACAATGTGATTTTATTTTGGATTTCATCATCTTTCCTATCAATGTCTTTTTTCTGTTCTGGAGTTGAATCTAGGGTACCATATTACATTTAGTAACTTTGACTTTCTTTTCAAGTTTAATTTTTTGGAAGTAAGTTTGGATATGTCTATTTACCTCTCCTTATAACAGGGCAATTTTCTGAGATTTTATAAAGGACTGTCTTAAATTTTCTTTGTAGGAGAATCACAGCAGAAAGAAGAACTCAGTTCTGAGTCTTGGATCACTTTTCCCTTCTTCCCAGCTTTGGTCTTCTTCCAATCTGGCTGTGCCGGTGGGAGAACGTCGCCTATGTGAACGTCTCCTTGCACCAGCCCTGCAGTTATAAAGCTGGTATTTACTGTGCAGTTGCTATGCACCGGCACCATGTTGCTGGTATTATCAGATCATGGGCTCAGTGAAGGAAGAGACTGTGTTAATTTTTTTTGTAACCTGAACCCAGTGTCTGGCTTTCTGGCTTTCAGCCTGTGCCCTGCAAACTTTTTTTTTTTTTTTTAAAGAAGGACAGTGTGTGTGTGTGTGTGTGTGTGTGTGCACGTGTGAGAGAGAGAGAGAAAGAGAGAGAGAGAATCAGTTTTTATTGAGTTTGTCACGTGGCTTCCATTGCTCTGACACTTAGCTGTGTACCTGGTGCTGGGGTTTGAACCCGTGTACTTGCGCATGCCGGGCAAGCGCCATAATCGCCGAGCCACTGCTCCAGCCCCGCTCTGCAAACTTTTACCAAATAAATGAAATAAGTCATTTTTCTCCCCGAGCCCATCATTCTTGGTTTAAATGCTTTGAAGGTCAAGACTTTAAATGATCCAGGTGAGGCTAAATTTTGCCATGGTAATTAACGAATCCCTGTGTCTCAGTGGCTTAAAATAAAGGTGTATTTCTCATTTTTCTGTATGTCTAACTGAGGGTGGCCAGGGGCCTGGTCATATGGTCCCATGACTATATGGTCACTCAGAGACTCAGGCTGACATGATTGCAAACATCTCGACAACCTCTGGCATTCTTGGTCTCCAAAATAAGAGCTGAAGGCTGCATCCTGCGTTTTTTTTTTTTGTTGTTGTTGTTGTTTTTGTACTGGGGATTGAACCCAGCAGTACTTTAACCACCAAGCCACCTCCCCAGCCCCTTTTTAAATTTGTTTGCTTTGAGTCAGGGTCTTGCTAAGTTGCTGAGGCTGACTTTGAACTTGTGATCCTCCTGCCTCAGCCTCCGGAGCCGCTGGGATTACAGGCGTGCACCACCGCGCCCAGCTGTAACCTGGTTCTTTTAATGCGTTGCTAGCTTCTGGTACAGTGTATTGGTGAGAACTAGTTACACAGCCTTACCTGATGCACGGGAGCTATGAAATCTAGTCTTCCTTTGACCCCCCAAAAGAGGAAAATTAAGGGGGCCTTTGTGGACGTGGTGTAGGGTGCCATCTGTTTGTTAAGTGGAGCCCTCACTGCTGTAGGTGGCTAAACGCCTCCAACATAGAAAAAGCCCTTCCTTGCTGTGAGCTTGCTTCACAGAGCCTGGCATAGGCTGACAGCAGAAGGATGCACCGTGGACTGGAACAACAGGGGGATAAATCAACGAATGATGGCCTCCCTTTTCGCTTGGTTTTGGGCAGCGAACACTCTGAGTCATATTTAATTCCCTTGTTCCCAGGCTGAACTCTTTAAAAGATCCTAATTAGATTCTTAGAAGAAATAATGCCCATCAGACAAGCAAATGACAGGAGGTTGCCTGGGGAGATCAACTGCAGGCTGGGAAAATGTAATAAGAGGACCTATCCCTCCAGGGACTAGACAGATACGGGAGGAAAGGTCACGCCAGCTCCTGATGGGCACACGGCCAGCGTCCTTCAAGGGTAGCGTCCCCCTGGCTGTTAGTCTGGAAGCGAGAGGGAATGCGTTCATGCTGCTGTAGGACATGTCTGTTCCTGATGAAATCAAGGCTCGGAGCGCTCTGGATTGTTGGCAAGGGTGTTTTATAACCAAAAAAGTTGAAGGATGGGGAATATTTTAGACCCATGTCTATTCCGCTGCTTGCAGAGCAACAGCAAGGTTTCGTGAAAAGGCTTGGACACTTTGATGCTCTCCGCTATTACACACTCTCCTGTGAATAGACATTGCTTGTCACTGTTGTATTTTATAGGATCTCACAAGGGACCTCAGAATCATTCTAGAACACTCAGCTCAATTTTCAAACGGGTAAATCGAGGACTTGTCAGGTTAAACAGGGTGAATGAATTTGTATGGTGGAGCAGGTTGTGGACTGCCCAACTCCATGGGGTGCTGCAGATGCAGGTGACTGTATGATTGGTGCCTCTGGAAATGAAGCAGCTTGTTGGTCCTCTGTGCTTCTCTTGTGAAAGAGCGATCTCACACTGCTGCAATTAAAAAAAACATCGTTTGGGCTGGAGCAGTTACAGCGCTTGCCTGGCATGTGCGAGGATACGGCTTAGAACCCCAGCACCACATACACAATGCAGTGTTGGAGCAATGAAAGCCACGTGAAAAACTAAATAAAATTGATTCTCTCTCTCTCTCTCTCACTGTCCCTCTCTCTTTAAAAAAACAATCCCTTTGGCCTTGTAAGAAAAATGTGCATAGATTTCAAGTATGGTCAACTGAGATGACCTAGAAAACATTAGCATGACTTTACAGTGTCGTTTTCAGATTTGGTTTTTTCTTTGTAACAGTGCTGAGGATCAAACCTAGGGCCTTGCACATATTACACGAGTTATCTACCACTGAGTGGCATCCCCGGACCCCCAAACTCTTGATGAGTTTCCTTTGTTTTCTCTCTGAAGGTCAGAACTCCATTGCTCTGAAAGCTCCGACTCCAGAACCAGGCAGAACTGTGATTAGTCATTCGCTGGCTGTGACCTTAGGCAAACCATGTTAGCTCTCTAACAGCGGAGTCTTCATTAGTAATACGAGCACGATGTTAGCACTGGGGTGGAGAAAGTTGCCCGCAGATTACCCAGGCCCTAGTTTCTTTTTCCACTCTCAACTTGTTCCAGTGGGAGCAGGCTCACCTGAGACCACGAAGCCACCAACCTCGGGATTCCAGTTCTGCTTTCTTGGCTTCCTTGGCAGCCAGGAATGACCAGGTGATTCCCTTTGACCCGTGGGAATGTGGCTTTCATTTGCAGGTGGCTCCATTACACTGAAGTTCATTTCATTCTTTTAAAGAGTTTCCTAGACCTCGAAGGCCAGGTCCAAGTGGAAAGAGAATCCATCAGCCGAGCTCCAAATCAGAAACCAGAAGCCCAGGCTCCCGGTGCAGCTGAACCGACTTTCCTGGGATGTGACCCTGGGCCGGCTCCTGTCCCACTGAGAAGGTGGCTTTTCTCATCTGTAAAGCGAGTGGTGAGAAGGTGCTGACTCACTGGTGCAGGCAGAGGGACTTCTCAGACTTCATGCCTGGCCACCTTCTGCCTGTCGCCTTGCAGCTCCTCTCCAAGGGGAAGGTGCTACTGGGCGGCCCTGGAGGCTTAGACACGCTCTGGGCCATGCACCCAAGCTGGAGGGATCAGGGTGTGACAGAGGCTCCAGCTCTTGCCTGGCCACTTCGGGGGGCTGCGGGTCCCCTGAGCCAGCCGCCTGCCTGATCTCTCCACGTTCCACCGCATGCTGGCTTTCGCGTGGTCTTGTGTTACCTTGAATTTCTATTCACAGCGTGCAGGTGGGGTTAGGAAGCTCGTTTTAGTTTAGAGCTTAAACTAAGTGCTCTAATCTAATTGTTTTGGAGGAGATTGGTGATGATTAGCCAGCTACTGATAAAGAAGAGCTTCATCCAGATATAGACGCTGTCCCTTGCCCATGGCTCCCTAAGGAACTTAGTGGGGTGGGAAAGGAAGGTTTAAGAGATCTTCAGAGACAGGATTCCGATCTTCCTGGATCCCAGGGATCAAAAGGGGAACAAAATTCCAACCCAAGCTAATCTACTTTTTAAATTTATTTTTTTTTAATTTTTAAAGTGAGAGGGACAGTGAGAGAAAGAGAATCAATTTTTATTTTAGTTTTCAATGTGGCTTTCGTTGCTCTAACGTTTTTGTGTACGTGGTGCTGGGGTTCAAACCCATGTCCCCGCCCATGCCAGGCAAGCGCTGTAACTGCTGAGCCACCGCTCCAGCCCCGCTACATCTTAACTTTAAACAAAGTTTTTTCTGAAGTACTCATCTTTGGTCACGTGTGTGACATTTAAGATCTGACGTTGGACGATCCTAAAATTGTACAATCTTGGTTGGAACCAACATTGAATCCGAATGCCCGTGCTCTCAATAGTTCATGGTTTCCTCTCCTGAGATGTGACTATCAGGGGTAGCTCCATGAGGACAGTTCCCTGAGGGAGGCTTCAGCCTCCGTCGTCCCCCAATTTCTGTCGGCTTACCCCATTCTTTAATGTGGGTGCCTGGCACATGGCACTCAAAGCCTCATCCCCAAGTCCTCCTTCTGCCCAGAGTCCCAAGCCCAACTCCCTCCTCGGGTGAAAACTCCGGGATCACCTCTGCTCAGCTGAACCCAAGCATTCGCACTTCCTAAAATAGCCCAATGGGTTTGACTCTGAAAGAACACTTTCCTGAACAGCAACCTGGCCAGTGCAGTACTAGGCCCTGGCTCCCAGCAGCTTTCGGGGTGGGGGAGAGCTCTATAATTGGCACAGTTAATCTGAGGCCCCAGGATCCCAGGGCGTCATCCTGCCTCGTCCTGGAACAGGCTTTTGTCAGGGACACGGGCAGATGTTTTCTCTAATTGGCCCTACCCAGTGTGTTCTTGTTCTTTTCCCCAGGCAGGCCTGAAAGGGAATGGGCTGGTTTGCAGAAACTCCAAAGGACGGGAGAAGAGGAACCTGGTGAAATAACTTCCCTATCCTTTCTCCTGCAGGCTGGTGGACTTGGGGTGAAACAGACGCACGCCGTGGCCAGCTCCTCTCCTGATCTAATATTCCCGTTAGCCATCTGGGATCTTGTTAACGTGGAGATTCCGACTGAGAAGATTTGGGCTGGAACCTGAGATTCCGCATCTCGCTCCAGTTTTCAGGTGGTATGGTTGACGCTGTCTGAGGAACTTCACTCTGATCAGTCAGGAGTGAGGCATTAAAAGCATGGGCCCTGGAGCTGATGACCTGGGCTCAGATCCTGGCTCCTCCACTTCCTTGCTGTGTGAGTTTGGGGTAGCCCTTTTACCTCTCTGAGCCTCAGTTTCCTCCTCTGTATAAGAGGATGGTGATTCTGATTTCATTCCGTTGCGCACGAGATGTCAAATGCAACAATTCAGGTTTAGCCCTTAGCCTAATGCCTGGCGCACAGTAAGAGCTCAACTAACGGGACGCAGCGTTGGGCTTGGCAATTAACTGAGAAGTCTGAAGCTAGTGCTATGGCCACTCAAGGAAGGCGTCACACAGGTGGTGACGCGCGTGCAGACAGGGACAGGGCAGGAGGACAGCATGAGCCCGTGTCTTACAGCTGTCAGCATGCCGAGTGTAATTGTTCTTGGGTGAAGTCTTGGTGTGACGTGGGCTTGGCCGAAGCTCAGCCCTTCCTGTGCCTTCTGTTTCTTACAGCTGTTGTCACCGGGGCCTGGAAGGGATGTGTGTGTGGAATCTGCGTGGAGCTGTTCCGTCCAATGTGGCAGCCACTGGTGGCTAGCCAGCACTTACGAAGGGCCTAGAGCCACATGTTGGAGTGGTAAAGCTGTTGGATATACTGGGTTAAAGTAAACAGCAAGTAAAATGAAATATGCAAAATGCAGTTTTAGCATTCATTTCACAGTTTCCTTTTTCCCCTACTTTGAAAATGTGGCTACTGGACAATTTTAAAAGAATTGTGTGGCTTGTGTGATGTTCCTATTGGCCAGCACTGGTTTGGAGCTCTCTTCTGCCCCTTGCTGGGGGTGGGGGCAGGGTCAGTGGGAGAGTCCCCCTGAGGCTCGTGCCAGGATGCGCTACCATAGCTGGAATAGCTAAAAGAGCAGCCATGGATCAGAACTGAGGGCTGAGTTTGAGGAAGTAAGGACATTGATCAAGATGCTGTGTATCAGTTAGCTACCACTGCATAACAAATGGCACCCTAGTTGTCTAAAATAGTAGCCACTATGATTTTACTTACATGCTTGCAGGACAGCTGGACAGTTCTGCTGATCTAGAACTGGTCAAGCTGATTGCGACTGGCCTCTGATTTGATTGGTATGTGATTGGGTTTAGAAATCAGTCATTTTAAAAAGCTGATTCTAAGGCAGCCAGGGTGGAGAATCACTGATTCAAATCCTAGAAACAGTGGTTCTCACACTTGGGTACGTATCAGATCCCCTGAAGTGCTTACTAAAACACAGCCTGCTGGGATCCACCGTCAGAGTTTCTGATTCAGAAAGATTGGTTTGGGTCCTAGAAATCTGCAATTTTGCAAGTTTCCCAGGTGGTGCTGATGCTTCTGGCCTGGGGACCACACTTCAAGTCACTGTCCAGGAAGAACATAGTTACAGGGCAGTGGGGAAGGGGATGCCTGTTAGGCATAACGGGGAAGTGGGGCATTCTGCAGGCTGAGAGGAAGGGAGATGAGAGACCAAATTCAAGAGCCCTCACTACATGTGGACTCGAGGGCAGATTGCTCCGGTCCTGGCTGCTGCAGGGAACAAAAACACATAAACAACGCTGTTGTCTGTGGCAGATTCCAGAATGAACTCTAGGAAGCAAGCCAGGGCAGAGCAGTGCAGACCTGCAGCTCCTCGGAGGAAGGAAATCGCCAAGAGCGGCGGCTGACGGCACAGCAAGCCGGGGCCAGCAGAGGGTCAGGCGAGGGACACACCACAGACACAAAGCGTAAGGCTGTCACAGTGCAAGGTCCGCCTCGTCCTCACCTGGTCCTGGCACTAACACGGTGGGACAAGATGCGCCCAAACCAAGGAAACCCACAGGTCTTCCAGAATGCCACCGGGACTCTGGTGTGTTCCCTGCATTCATCCTGGGACGGGGACATGCTTTGAGCCTGTTGTTAGTTCTGCTTCCTGGAAAATGGCACGTGTTAATCAGAGGCCACTGAATTACTCCTTTCTTTATTTCTTTTTTTTTGTTTTTCGAGAGAGAGAGAGAGGGGCAGTGAGAGAGAATTAATTTTATTTAGTTTTTCACGTGGCTTTCATTGCTCAGACACTTGGTTGTGTACGTGGTGCTGGGGTTTGAACCCACGTCCTCGTGCTTGCCAGGCAAGCGCCGTAATCGCTGAGCCACCGCTCCAGCCCCCACTGAGTTACTCTTAATGGCCGAGTTTCCTGGACCTGGGTGGGAATTTCAGACCCAGATGAGAAAAATCACAAAGCAGAGAACTCGGCTTGTTTTGCATCGCTGAATCATGATCGTCATCCTCCAATCCTCAAGTTCCAGGTCCATGGATTCAACCAACCACAGAGCAAAAACCTCCAGAAAAATCTCACAACTGAACCGAACGTACACAGACTCTTCCTTGTTGGTATTCCCTAAGCAATACAGGCTGGCGACTATTTACACAGCTTCTCCGTTGTATTAGGTGTTATAAGTTATTTAAACTACGCAGGAAGATGTGAATAAGTAATGTGTAAATGCTATGGCATTTTACATAAGGGGGTTCATTATTCATGGTTTTTTTTTTTTATCTGCAAGAGTCCTGGAACCAGCTCCCCAGGGATACTGAAGGACAACTATATGTGAGGGTCAACTGCTATATAAGTGTCTCAAAGATTTCACACTTGTCATGAATTACATTGAAAGGTTTTGGAGCTGGAGTGGTGGCTCTGTGGTCGGAGCACTTGCGTGGCATGTGTGAGGACCTGGGTTCAAACCCCAGCACCACATGCACAACTGTCAGAGAAACAAAAGCCAGATGAATAAATAAAATTGATTCTTTCTCTCTCCCTCTCTTTTTTTTTTTAAAGAGAGAGGGTCAGTGAGATAGAGAGAAAGAGAGAATCAGCTTTATTTAGTTTTTCATGTGGCCTTCGTTGCTCCGAGACTTGTTGTGATGTGGTGCTGGGATTCGAACCCAAGTCCTCACGCATGCCAGGCAAGCGCCGTAACTGCTGAGCCACTGCACCAGCCCCTGCTTTACTCTTTTCCACAGCTCACTCTTGATTTATTCAATACAGTTAGTGGGTCAAATTTCCTTAGTCTTAACCCTGAACCCACAGATATCTGGATCCAGGGCTGTTAAGCAGGATTTGACATTGATCTCCCACCAAAAGTGCATTGGCAAGCCTACCTTCAATTCTTTTTTTAATTTCATTTAATAGAATTTGAGCCTTGCATTGAAAGATGCCACTCAAAATAATAATGTCTTTATTCACCCCGTGACTGGTGTCCAGGACTCTGTGGGAGTTAAAAATGGAACGATCAAACACTGTAGCGGAAAGAAGGGGTCTGGATTCGGATCCTAGCCTTATTACTCACCAGCTGTCTGACTTTGGTTGAGTACAAAACATCTCATCGTCCCAACATTTTCTTGAAGCATAAGGGTAGTAACTCTTTCCGCCTCCGTGCCTGGCTTGCAGAGTTGTTGTGAGAGGGGGGAGGCGTCCATGTCTATAAAAAGCTGAGGGTGCTTTGTCCAATGGTAGAGATCAATGAATGGAAATGGTTGTTATTAAACTCCGTCAGGTGGAGACAGTCGTGGTGATTGGGGATCCGTCGCAGAAGCCACTCTCATGGTGATTTTGACCCAGTGCCAGGAGGAATTTCTGGGTAAAGTTAAGCCCAAGCGCCCATCATGTGAGAGACACACGTTCGGCACTAAGCTCTCAAAAGGTGCGCATCTCTTGGGTTTGCAGAGCCGTTCGGATCTGAGTTGGTTGAAGGAGGTAGGTTTGTTTGTTTTGTACGGTTGGATACTGAATAAGAGGGGTATTGAAGGAGTGCAGGAGTTGGGGGCAAAAAGACTAGGTGCTGAGTCCCCTGCTCAGAAGGACCTTGCGCGTGGTTTAAGATGTTTAGTTCATTGTCTTAGCGTTCTTAATAATGTTGAATAAAGGACCCCACATTTTGATTTTGCATTGAACATTTCAAGTCGCTCGTGTTGCCTAAACTTTGGTGGGAAGTGAAAGGGGCTCAGCACTGAGCTGCCTGTCCACGTAGACCATAAAGTCACCATTAAGTGACCATCACCTTGAGACCATGCTCCATCCCCGAATTTTCAGGAGAAGACTTAGATGTGTATGGGACTGACTTTAAGAAGGAATTTGAATATAAAGAGTAGGCATATTCCCATGCGTCCTTATACACTGTCACTTATGATATGGACTGCCCTTCGTCTCATGATGAATTTTCTGCTTATGTGAATGATATAAATCGCCTGATGCTTCTGTCTCCTCGTTATCTTCCTTTGTGGGGACTGCCCTTCTCTAGTTCCATATGTTTCTAGTGGGGCTGCCAATCATGGTAAACTGTGCCCCCCAGCCTTAGGCACGGGCATGTGACCCAGGCTAGGCCAATCACAGTGCTCCATCCCCTTCCACCCTTGCATCTGCCATTGACCTAGGGTGATAGAGTGAACCACCTCTGGTGTCCTTTGATTGCATTGAAATGGAAATTTCAGGTCACCAAAAAGACAGGCTAATCAGACGATTTCACTCTGCCTCAGTCCCCTGTAATCATAATACATGATTTTACTGACTGCTCCTGTTCCCTCTGAATGTGCATTTGTCAATTGCTTTGACAGGCAGTGGTCCTGCACCTGGAGCGGTGCAGTTTTCTCAGTGACAAGATTCAACAACAAAGGTTCTGTGAACGTGACCAAGAAACCATCTCAGAGGATCAGAGCATCAGGATCCTTTTTACTGGCTTACTCAGGGCAGAAATCAGGCTAAGCTGATATATTGATTTATTTGGTATAAACTTCATTTATATTATTTGGTGCTTCATTGATTTTTTTTTCTTTTGGTGCTAGAGATTGAACCCAGGGAGACTTAACCATTGAGTCACATCCCGGACCTTTTTATATTTTATTTTGAGACAGGGTCACACCAAGTTGCTGAGGCTGACCTCAGACTTGCGATCCCCCTGCCTCAGCCTCCTGAGTTGCTGGGATTACAGGCGTGTGCCACCACATCCAGCTTGTTTTTAAAGACAACTTTGTTGATGTATAACTTAGGCACCACAAAACGAATCGATTTTACACATGCAACTCAACGATTCCTAGTAACTCGCAGAGTCATGAAACTGTCGCCACAATATGGCTTTAGGACATTTCTATCACTCTCCGAAAATCTTCATTTATTCCCGCTTCCTACCCCTGACCCAGGAAGCCGCTAATCAGCTTTCTGTCCCTGTAGCTTTCCCTCTTCTGGATGCTTTCCATAAATGGAGTCATAGACCGTGGTTCTTTCCTATCTCATTTCTTTCATGGTATAGGATGGATCAGTAGTGGATTCTTTTTGGTGCAGAGACGTGTTCCATCGTATGGTTATAGCACATTTTGTTAATCTATTCATCCATCAATGGATATTTGGTGTACTCGTATGAGTAATGGGGCTATGAACCTATGAAAATGTCTCTTTCCCACCACAGAGAAGCAAAGTCTTGGAATAGCAGATGGACCTTAGTGAACCTGACTTGCAGACAAAGCTTCCAGAACTAAGCCTCATCTGCTTCCCCTGAGAAGGCATCGCTGCTACAGGGCCGTAGGATAGCCTCGGGCTGTCTGATGGATTTCCCGCATTCCCCTCAAGCAAGAGCCACAGCACCAGAGGCGGCGAATTAGTCCTACTTTAGATTGTTGTGTACAGACGTCTGCGGAAATCCCTTTTCTCATTGGGATCACTATGGGGAGGAAATGTCAGGTTGACACGCTGTAGTGACATTTGTCCACCTTTGTGCAGGGAGACTGTCAGCAGGATCCATTCATTCTACAACATGACTAGGGTCCTTCGGGAATCGGGGCGCTGTCCTGGGTGTTAGGGATACAACTGTGAAAGAAACCAACAAAACACTCGTACGCTCAGAGCTTATCCTAGACAGGGAGGGAGACCATAAACAATATAAAAAATGGAAAAATGAGTCCTGGTGCTTTGTGTTATGGAGACAAAGCGAGGAAGGACAGCAGGGAGTTCCGGGGAAAAGACAGGAATATAATATGCGATTCTAAGGAGAAAGGACCTCCTGCTAGACCTGACCTCTCAAAGGTTCTACCGCTTTCCAGTAGTGCCACTCTGGGGACAAATCCTTTGAGGATATTCAGCATCCAAAGTACAGCAGCATCATTTACAGCTTCTTAGAAATGCAGACTCTCGGGTCCAACATTTTCCCTCATTTGTGGAGGCTGGAGCTGAACCCAGGCGTGGGTGAAAGGAAGTCATGTATTAGACCCAGCAAAGGCATAGCAACATGTAATCTAGGGGAACCATAGATATGTGCGGGGTGAGGAGGGAAGAAGTAGGGAAAGAGAGAGGGCGGGAGGATAGGGAGGGATCTAGGGAGACAATCAACAATGTAGTATACTCTTTAACCCCCGGAGAAATACAATCATTTAGTAATAATAATACTTATGCAATCATTTAATTCTGGAAAATTCACAGTCTAAACATTTATATTGCTTGCAGGGATGAAATATAGAAGAATCAAGAGACTGGGTGATGTGGGGTAATTCTGGCTTAAGAACAAATGCATATCCTATGGTCACTTTATATGCATTTATGATTGTACAATAACTCAACTCCTTAATAAAAAAAATTAAAGAAAGAAATGCAGACTCTCAGGCTCTGCGTCAGACCTTCCCAACCAGAAGCTTGCATTGAACAAGATCCCTAGGTGAGGGATACATGGTGAAGTGGGAGCCTCAGTGGTTCTCTCCCTTTGGATAGCATCAGAATCTTCTGGAGGCTTTGCCGAAACCCAGCTTGCAAGGCCCCACCCCAGGGTTTCTGTGGGGGTGGGGCCTGTGGCTTCATTTCCAGCAGGGTCCCAGATGCTGCTGCAGCTGCGGGTCCAGGGACCACACTTTGAGAACCACTGTTCCATGATGTACCAGCTGCTGGGGATCACGGACAAGTGAGACAAAATCCTGACTTGAAGATGCTCCCAGCCTCTGGGAGAGATGACACATCAGATCCAAAGCTTCTTTTCTTGCTATAAATCCTAGGAAAGCAGATTTTATACTCTGCCCCTTGAAACTACATCAGTACTGTCATGTTTATGCCTAGCCTGGCACAGTCTCCGATTTCTGCAGTGAAATCCCATCTCGGTTCCTCTTAGCTGTAGCAGAGAGAGGGAACAGGTGGTCACCAGCTTCCTGCTAATAACCCTTCATATGTTTTGCAGCCTGTTATTAAATCGCCCTCAGATTTTCCTCCTTGAAGACTAAATAATTAGCTACCCTTTTCTGAATCATGGGGTGGAGAGGATTTGGCTGGCTGTAGCTACCATCCTTAGTCAAGGGCATATGGAGTGGAAATTCCTGAGCCAGTGTGGGGGCTGGAGGCAGCATGGAGTGGGGGCTTCAGAGGCTGGACTGTCCGCCTCCTTCATCTAAGCAGGCTCCTCAGGAGTGATGCCAGCAGACAGCCTGCAAGATGAAGAGATGTCTGAGCGGATGCAAGGACCAGATGAAGGTCAAGCTGCATGGGTGAGTGGAACATCTTCGGGGCACCGTTAGCCCCATCCCCCTCCCCTGTGCCATCTCCCCCTGTGACCCCTTGAAGCCACTCATGGGGCAGCCTAGCTGGCAGTGAGCAGCCTCCTAGGTATAAAGTGCATGACCATCACAGAGCTGATGTCCCAGCACACGAAGGTCAAGGTCAAACTGTGAACCATCTACATGGGCATCTCGTGGGAAGCTGCTAAGAACTTCAGAGGCTCAGGCTCCACCCCTAAATCTATTGCAGCAGAATCTGAGGGTGAGGAATCTGAGAAGAGGGAGTTCAACAGAACCATCGCCCCCCTTCCATGCGCAATCCAGGTTGAAAACTGTGTGCGTGTTTGGTGTGGATCTCTTCTTCTTGACCACGCACAAAGAAGGGAAATGGTTCAGGGTTCGTAGGTAACCTAGCACAGTTACTAGTAATAATACTGAGGTGTGCATATATATATTTTTTTAAATAGAGAGGGGCAGTGAAAGAGAGAGAAAGAGAGAATCAATTTTATTTAGTTTTTCATGTGGCTTTCGTTGCTCCAACATTCATTGTGTACGTGGAGCTGGGGTTAGAACCCGGGTCCTTGCGCATGCCAGGCAAGCGCTGTAACCACTGAACCACCGCTCCAGCCCGGAGGTGTGCATGTTTTGAAAATAAATTTGCATTTATTGAGCACCTCCTTGGTGGCAGTCAGGATGCTGTGGGCCATGTGCAGATTGGCTACGTACATTTATCCGGTTGACACTTGATTGCATGGAACAGTGGCTGCTGCTAACCCATTCACTGGGGAGGAAGCTGAGGCTCGCATCTTAAGGCCCACAGCTGGTGGAGTGGTGGGCAGGATGACTCAGACCCGGGGCCAGCTGACTCCAGGGTCCAGGACTTTAATCTCCATGTCACCAACTCTTCCTCCATGACATGTTTTTCTCTTCCAACCACAAAATAAAGCAAGAGGCACTGTGACCAAGGATAAAATGCATGCATTCATCGGAAAACTCAGAGAACCGGTCCTGGTGGACAATGTGGCAAACACATTCTCCCTTGCTGTAGCTCACACACCAGCCCTGGGCGGGAAGTGTTAGGTGCATTCGACAGATGAGGAAAACTGAGGCCCAGGGAGGCAACGTGGCTTGCTCGAGGTCACAGGCAGGCTCTCTTGCTATTAAACCACACCACCCCTGGCGAGGATGAGGATGAAATGACCTGATACCCACACAGGGTACTTGGGCTCCAGGGATCATACTTAGCAGGTGACCGCCCTTCCTATTTCAGAGTAGCTGTTTAATTAACCTGGAGCCTTCCTACTTTCCTGGCATCCAGAAACACTGCCTAGGGTTACGGGGACAGCTAAAATGGGATCTGAATGCTTGGGAATCTCATAATTAAAACTGACTTAGGAGACGAGGCCGTTAACCAGAAGGACGGAAATAGAAAGTCACCGAACCAGAATCTGTACGACCCCTCTGCACGCTTGCCGGGGACTGCTTGTGCCAGTCTGGCACTTCTTCATCATCATAGGCATTCTGGAGTCTGAAGTTGGCATTCCCACCTCTTCTTTCTGAGGAGTCTTAAAGAGAAGGCCACATGGGGGCTGGGTGCTCAGGAGGAGAAGGGAGAAGGCAGAGTTGTTTGAGAAGCTGAAGACAGATCTGAGTGCCACAGGAGGGGACCGAGCCTCAACTCCAGATCGTCAGCTCTGCATGTCATTCTGTGCTGCGGGGGACGAGGGGGGATTCCAGAACCATCTGTTTTGTCCCGCTGGGTGTCACCTGCTGCTCCACAGTCGTCACCTCATTGTGGGCATGATGTTTTTGCTTCCCAGCATCGTTTCTTAGAGAGCTGCCCCTGCCTATCTCTGCATGGTCCTTGCAGGATCGTGGCTTACTGCGCTCGCGCATCTTGGGTCACCTGTGCCGGCTCACTCAGAGTGCAGGGACTTCTGTGTACAGTAGGTCTGTGACCGGAGCAGGATCAGAAGTTCTCCGTAAGATGTGATGTAAGATCTCTCTTCCTTCGGAGCATAAACTATAAATAAAGTATAAACTTATGACCAATTTTTTTTCTGCCATGGAAAGCAAATCTGCT
>PVKS010043694.1:0-14728 GCA_004027875.1 Aplodontia rufa | reverse complement strand
TAAGATATCACCTTACACCAGTCAGAATGGCAAAGATGAAGAAAATAAACAACAATAGATGCTGGAGGGGCTGTGGAGAGATAGGCACACTAACACACTGTTGGTGGAGCTGCAGACTGGTACAGCCCCTCTGGAAAGCAGTATGGAGAATCCTTAAGAAATTAGGGATGACTCCACCATACGACCCTGCTATTCCACAATTAAAATTTTCAACAATATATAAAATAGAATTAGAATTGCAAAATTTTGAAAGTTATCTTTAGAACATCATGGTCTGTATCTGAAAAATAAGAACAAATACAATAGATGTATGTTTGACATGCATGAAATTTCAGCTAGTGTGAATTCTAAAGCAGGAGACCTTCAAATTCCAGCTATCCTCAATAACTTAGTGAGAACATCTTTCCAAACATACATAAAAAGGGGTTGTGGATGTAGCACATTATAAGAACACTCCTGGATTCAATCCACATTACATTTTCCTAGAGAGAATTCCCAATACTATGTATATAGGCAGGATAAAAAACAATCTAGATAAAACATAAAAGTCATAAGAAAAACTGGTATAATATTTGTACAGGCAAGTAAAAACACATAAAATTTTATATGCAATAGAAACAATTATTGTGCATTTCTTCAATTCAACTTAAATTGTCCTAATTTGTGAAGTACTGGAAATTTCCATGTAATCAAATAATGTAGGAAAAAATAAAATATTATTAACTGATATCAGGAAATCTATACTAGAAGATGAAACTCACTCTATAAAAAAGAAGGAAAAAGAAACTGAAAATTTAATCAATAGAGTTTTAAGTAACTACAGCTATATTACTTTACATTTATATCACCACAATTTTCATCTGTGACTCTATATCCAAAAAGACCAGTCATTGTGAATTTTGATGTTCATTATATGGTAGAATATTTCACAGAAACTCATATCATTGTTCATAAAGAACTATGAGGGGCTCTGACTGCCAACCTTGGAACAGTGGATATGTGTGGGAAGGGGGATGCCAGACAGAAAGGACAGTTGAACAAAGAATTCTTGAGCTCTCTTGCTCACTCTCTCTTTTTCACACATACACTCACATGAAGGTCAGCAGGGCTCTCATAACTTACAATATGTTAGTAAAAGTGGGAGTATTTTATGTGGGAAACACTGTGGTCAGTTTGAAGCCAAATCCTGATGGGAGAGCTGGGTCAGGGCCACAACCATTTCCCAGCAGCATGCTAGTCACCTCAGTGAACAAATAAATGCAGCAATAGTCACAATATTCCCATGCCCTACCACCTTCAGAGAAAGCTCTTGAAATTTGAGCTGGACAGAATTTCTACAGAGACCAACATCAGTAGTGGATTGCTGAAGCCCATATCATTCCCCTGATCCACAAACAAAGGGACAAAGCTGACTGAGGTTGTTCATTTCCTGGGGAAAATATCAAGGGGTGTAAAGGCCCACTCAGTAGATACTTGGGCTGCTTATCCCAGAGAAAATCTCCACTCACCCATTGGACACAGTGGCCAACTTTATTCTGACTGGGTTTAAATTCACAAGGTCTCCACTGTTAAAACCTGTGCACCTACTGGACTGAGAAAAAGTCCACAGTTCCTCAGTCCAGACAATGACTCCTCTAATTACTGACCCCTAACAGAAGAGAAACACACCACCAGAGGCCTGGGACTACAACCAGTTATCAGAACACAGAGAGAGAGAGAGAGAGAGAGAGAGAGAGAGAAGAAAGAAGAAGAAGAAAAGAAGGAGGAGGAGAAGAAGAAGAAGAACAACAACAACAACAAGAAGAAATAATAATAGAAACGTTGACACTGAAAGAGGAAAGGGGTGGACACCAGTCTTAAAAGATGCAACTAATCCACCTAGCATTTGTCTTTCCATCCATTTCTGTTGGGGGAAATTCAAGTAAATCCTCTGTCTGTATTCTCTCTCTCTCATCAAATTAACTGAACTTAGCTTCTCTCCTCCTCTCATTTTCTCACCCATTCTTTTTCTGCCTTCCCTCCACTTTACCCCTCCACCTTAACCAGTATTACTTCCATACTCCATCTCATACCAACTTAAGGTAATAATAAGGTTACTAACTAAACTAATAATCATTTACTTAACTGGTTCCAAAATTTTTATTATAGGTATTTCACTGAACTTTAGGAATTGAAGAAAACGATTGCACCAAATTTTTGTTCTCACGATGTTGACTACAAGGAGTTGGCTTAGAAGAGACTACAGTAAATAGGCTCAATAGCTTCTCTTAAAGAGGGACTGATATTATGATCAGCAGAGGTCATACACTGAATTAAAATATTAGTATACAGAATTCCACCAATGCCAGGTCCATAAGGAAAAGAAGCTCAGAAAATAAATCCTTGGGGCTGGAGCAGTGCCTCAGTGATTTTGGCGCTT
Source organism: Aplodontia rufa (assembly GCA_004027875.1). Lineage (NCBI taxonomy): Eukaryota > Metazoa > Chordata > Mammalia > Rodentia > Aplodontiidae > Aplodontia > Aplodontia rufa. The sequence goes on along the minus strand of PVKS010043694.1, from coordinate 12,309 downwards.
GCCTGGCAAGAACGAGGACCCAGGTTCAAACCTCAGCACCACGTACAAAACTAAGTGTTGGAGCAACTAAGGCCATGTGAAAAACTAAATAAAGTTGTTTATAAAAAACAAAGTAAATCCTCAATTGAAAGAAGAAAATAGAAAACTACTGAAAGATGGGTAGACATGAAAAAAATAAGAATAAACAAGGGAACCAAGAAGCCCAAACTACTAATAATGTCTCAACAACACATATCAATGATAGTACAGTGGAAAAAATGTCAGAGAACAATTTCAGAAAATTCTTATAAATCGTTCTACAAGCTAAAAGATGAAGTAAGGAAAGAATACAAGGAGGAAATATAGAAAGTGAAAAATCACTTCAATAGAGATCCTGAGAAAGAATCACACAGAAATCATCTAAACAAAGGACTCAGTAAAACATTAAAAATTCAAAGGAAAGCATCATGAAAAGATTAAACCACCTGGAACAAAGATTTTACAGTCTCAAAGATAAAGTAAGTAATTTTGAAGTACAGTAGACCATAGCAAAAAGATGATAAGAGAACACAAACAGAATATTTAAGAAATCTGGGATAATATCATGAGACCAAATTTGAGAGTTGTTGGGATAGAGGAAATCATGGAGGCATAAACTAATGATTTCTACAATGTTTTCAATGAAATAACTTTTGAAAAATTTCAAAACCAAGAATGAAATGGAAACTCATATTCAGGACATATAGACAATTCCAAATATACAAAATCACAGTAGGTCCATCCCAAGGCACATTATTATGAAAATGCCTAAGATACAGATCAAGGAGAAAATCTTAAACCTATAAGAGAAAAGAGACAAATCATGGTTAGAGGAAAACCAATTCCCATCTTGACCGACATCTCTACCTGGACACAAAAATGAGAAGAGACTGGAAAATATCTACCAAACTCTGAAAGAAAAGGCATGCCAACCAAGAATACTATACCTAGCAGAATTAAACTTGAAATTTAATAATGAAATGTGCCTTAAACAATGGAGCATCAATATGCATAAAACAGACACTTCTTAAATTCAAGGACCAAATTGAACACAATACAATATTTCCAGGGAACTTCACCACACCACTTTTATCACTGGATAGGTCATCTAAATGAAACATAAGTAAAGATGTTATAGAATTAAACAATATAATTATTAGTTTGGACCTAACAGACAATTTCAGAATATTTCACCCATCCATACCTGAATATACTTTATTTTCAGTGGCACATGGAATATTCTCTAAAATATATCACATTCTAGGGCATTAAGCAAATCTGAGCAAATACAAAAAGATAACTACCCTGCATCCAATCAGATAATAGAATAAAGCTAGAAATTAGCAACAAGATAAAAATAGGAAACATTCTAAAACCTAGAGATAATAAAGGAATAACAGAAGAAATCAGGGGAAAATTAAGATAAATGAGAACAATGATACAATATATCAAAATCTATGGGACAGTATGAAGGCAGTTCTATGAGGAAAGGTTTTAGCATTAAGATTATTCATCAAAAGACTATAAATACAGAAATCAAACCTAACACTTAATCTCAAGGCCCTAGATAAAGAAAAATAATTCAATACCAAAATCAGTAGAAGATAAGAAATAATTAAAATCAAGATCTGAAATTAATGAGATTGAAATCAAGAAAATAATACAAAAAATTAATGAAATAAAAAGTTGGCTTTTTGAAAGGATAAACAATATTGATAAGCCATCAGTAACACTCACAAAGGAAAGGAAAATCTCACAATCTTGAAATCCAGGATGAAAAAGGAAACATAGTTGAAATCCAAAGGGTCATTGAAGATAGTTTTAAAACCTATACTTCAATAAGCTATAAAACTTTGAAACTATGGACAAATCCTAGAGTATTATGAACCACCCAAGTTGAACTAAGAGGAAAGAGAAAACATAAACATTACTAGTAATTAAATAGAAGCAGCAATCAAAAGCCTTTCAATAAAGAAAAGTTCAGGACCAGATGGATTCTCAGCTGAGTTCCATAAGATCTTTGAAGAACCAATACCAATCCTCCTCAAATTATTACCTGAAATAGAAAAGGAGATAACTCTATCATGCTCTCTATAAAGCTAGTATCATCCTGATACCAAAACCTAATAAAGACAAATCAAGGAAAAAGAAATATAGCCCAATCTCCTTGATGAACATGGATGAAAAATCCATAAATAAAACATAGGCAAACCACATACAAAAAATCATTAAAAATATAGTACACCATGACCAAGTGGGATTCATCCTAGGGATGCAAGGTTTGTATAAAATTCAGAAGTCAATAAATAGAATTCACCACAGGAGTAGACTTTAAAGCAAAAATCACATGATAATTTCAGTAGATGCAGAGAGAAATTGACAAAGTGTAATACCTATTCATTTTTAAAACTTAAAAAAAAATAGGAATAGAAAGAACTTACATCTGTATAATAGCGGTCATATATGACAAACCTAAGGCTGACGTAATTCAGAATGGAGAAAAACAGAAAGTATTTCCTATAAAAATATGGTCTAGACAAGGATGTCAACTTTCACCACTCCTGTTCAACATAGGCCTTGAAACTCTGGCAAGAGCAATTAGTCAAGTGGAGGAAATTAAAGTGATATGAATAGGCACAGAAAAGTTCACACTATCACCATTTGCTGATGACATGATTATATATTTAGAAGATGAAAAACCTCCAGTAGAAGACCTATTCAGTCCATAAATGAATTCAGCAAGGAGCAGGATACAAAATTAACATTCACAAATCAATTGCATTCCTGTACTCCATTGATAAATACACTGAGAAAGAAATTAGAAAAATTACTCCATTCACACTTGTTTTAAAAAATACTTGGGAAATAATTTAACAAAAGAGGTGAGGGATCTCTACAAATAAAAACTATAGAAGAAAGGTGGTCTATTATGTGTTAAATTCAGGTTAGGTGTAATGTTATGCAATCTGATACTTTCTTAGAGATATTGTGGGAAGGGGAAGGGAGGGATAAGAGTGGGTAATTGTTGGGCTCTCCTGGGGGTAAATCTAATATCCAGAATCTATTCACATTTTATATTATTTTATTAAGAACTTGTATGTTTATTCAATAATAAATTTCTCAATAAAAATGAATTGAAAAAAAACTATAGAACACTAAAGAAATAAATTGAAGAAAACCTTAGAAGATGGAAAAATCTCACAGGTTTTTGGATGGGGAGAATTAATGCCAAAATGGTCATGTTACCCAAAGTACTATTCATATTCAAAGCAATTCCCATCAAATGACTTTCTTCATAGAATGAGAAAAAGCAGTCCTGAAATACATTTAGAAAAATAAAAGACCCAAAATAGCCGAAGCAATCCTTAGTGAGAAAAATGAAGCTAGATGAATCACAATAGCAGACTTCAAATTATACTAGGAGCTATAATAACAAAAATGACATGATGCTGGCACCAAAACAGACATAGAGACTGATGGAATAGAAAGAAGACACTGAAACTAACCTGCATAAGTACAGTTACCTCATATCCAACAAAGGAGCTGAAACATAAATTGGAGAAAATTCAGTTCCTTTTAATGAATAGTGGTTGGAAAACGGGAAATCCATATGTAGTACAAAGAATCTAATCTCTATCCCTCATTCAGCCCAAAATTAAGCTCAATATGGATCAAAGACCTTGGAATTAGACCAGAAACCCTGCACCTACTAGAAGAAAGGGCAGGTCCAACACTGCAACACACTGGCTAGGCATTAACTTCCTAAACAAGATCCTGAACCACTTGATGTAAAAGGGGGGAAAAAATCAAGAAATGGGAAGACATCAAATTGAAAAGCTTTCTCAGAATAGGAAACTATTAAGAGTATAAAGAGAGAACATACAGAATGGGACAAACTCTTTGCCTCCTGCATATCCTTAATATCCAGGAATTATAAAGTACTTAAAAAAATTAACACCAAAAAAAAAAAAAAAAAACCAATCAATAAATGGGCAAAAGAACTAAACAGACACTTCTGAAATGAAGAAATCTAAAAGTCAAAATATATATGAAAGAAAGTCCAAAATGAGGCTGGAGCAGTGGCTCAGTATTTGAAGTGCTTGCCTTGTATTCACTAGGACGTGGGTTCGAACCCCAGCACCAAGTACACAACTATGTGTTTGAGAAAAAAAAAGGTCACATGAAAAAATAAATTAATTCTCTTTCTCCCTGCCTCCTTAGAAAAAGAAGGCTCAATATCTCTAACCATTAGAGAAATGCAAATCAAAATTACACTGAGATTACACCATTCCAGTTACAATGCCAATAAACAAGAATATGAAGAACAAGCATACGGATGGATGTGGGGGGAGAAGTACACTTATGAATAGTTGGTGGGACTGCAAACTGCTATAACCAATCTGGAAAGCAGTTTGGAGAGTCCTAAAAAACTAAGAATTAATATCTCTAATCCACCATTTGATCCAGCTGTACATTCCACTACTTGGTATATACCAAAAGGAAGTAAAATCAGCATACTATAATAATGCAGGCACATCAATGTTCATGGCAGCTCCATTCATAACAGCTAAGTGATGGAACCAACCAAGGTGCCCTTCAATTAATGAATGAATAATGAAATTACAGCATATACACAAATTAGAATATTACTCAGCTTCAAGAAAGAATGATATTATGTCATTCACTAGCAAATGGATGGAACTGGAGGATATTATGCTATGTGAAATAAACTAGAGTGAAAAAAACACGATAGGTCCGATGTTCTCTCTGAAATGTGCAATCTAACCCAAAATAAGGAAAAAGAACAGAGGAATAGTCAAAGGGGAAGGAAATACAGGAAGAAAGAATGAAATAGGAAAAGTTGATGGTAGGAATCAGACTCAACTTGCTCATGTTCATATACGAACATATAGTGAATCTCATCAATATATGTATAAATGAGTCACTAAAAAGGCTATTTAGTAAATCACAGACCAGTAGAAGGAAGAGAAAAAAGAAGGAGTTGGAGGGGATACAAAGGATTGAATTAGAATAAGGTATACTGCATGCTTTTATACAAATGTTAATGTTTTATTCTATTGTCATGTAGACCTAAAAAGAATAGATGGTGAGAGGAAGGGAGGGGGTAGGGAAAATGCTGGAACTGAGTTAAAACAAGGCTCACCCAAGCTTTATAAGTATGTGATTTTATTCCATTTTAGTAAAATCAGCTTAACCCAAAGAACCAAGTGTCTCCACTTATCTGTGGATGCTGGAACTAGACCCTGGCCATTGTAAAAGGTGGTCTACTATCATGTGTTAAATCCAGATAAGGAGTAATGTCATACAACCTAATGATTTTTAGAGATATTGTGGGTAAGGGAAGGGAGGGATAAGGGTGGGCAATTGGGGGGCACTTCTGGGGGTAAATCTAGTATCCAGAAACAATACACATTTTATATTATTTTGTTAAAAACTTGTAAGGTTGTTCAAAAGAAAAAAATAAGTATGTGATTTTATTTACTATTGTCAAATATATGAAATAAATATTCTTCATAGCTATAAGAATTATGTCACTATAATTAGATATATTACAATTAATATATACCCCAAAAACAGAAGAAAAGGGACGAGGGGATATAAGAGGCAAGTGGGGGAGTGCTGGGGAGGATGTTTCCAAATTATATTGCTGTATTGTGTGCATCTATGAATATGTGACAACAAATTCCAGTACTATGTACAACCATAATGCACTAATAAAAAACAAAAAGAGTTCTAATAAGGGAATTATAATGAATTGGTATAGAAATAATATTAGACAAACTTATTTATGATATTAATATATTACAATGACTTGAACTTGAATTTTCCAGAAATGTGCACATATTTCTGAAAGACCCTCAAATAAATGAAGAACTGTCAGACCAACCTTACCCTCATAAGCAAAGGGGAGGGGCTGGAGTGGTGGCTCAGTGGTTTCAGCGCTTGCCTGGCAAGCATGAGGACCTGGGTTCAAATCCCAGCACCACATATACAACTAAGTGTTAGAGTAACTAAGGCCTTGTGAAACAATAAATAAAGTTGTTTCTCTCTTTCTGTGTCTCTCTCACTGTCCCTCTATCTTTAAAAAAAATAAGCAAAGAGGAGAGTGTTGGTTGTGAATTTGAATGTACTGGGACATCACTGGAAGAAAAGGAGGAGACATCAAGGAAGTTTTTTTTCAACTACTGTCATTGATTGAGCAATTTCTATATGCCAGGCATTAGTATAAGCACTTTACAAATTTCACTAACTCTTTATTTTTTAAAAGTCACTGTTTTAATGTGTTCAATAAAATTTTAAGTTTATACACTACTAATGATCTTGAATAGATGATGAACTGAAGAGCTGTGACCTCAAAGAATTTGATAGCATGATAAACATAAGCAGTACATGTTCTTCTATGATACCAAGAGAAACAAACCTACGCTCCTGAAAAATCTTTTCTGCTGGATAACTTCTCAATCAACAGTTTGAAGTTTGGCTTTCTCCTTGACTCATGGACCTTTCTTCTGTGTTCTCTGCTGTGTGACAGCTACAATCTTTTATATCATTGAAATTCTCTAAGTACCACTTATCTGAAGCAAAGGATATATATCACTCCAAGAAAGGCAGAGATTAAAGATTAAAAGAAATGTAACAACCATTTTCCTGTCTTAAACAACAACAGAGAAAGTCCAATCTCTCTTCTTGAAAGCAAGAATCTGGGGCTGGAGCACTGGCCCACCAGTATCACACTTGCCTGGTATGCATGAGCGCCTAGGTTCAAACCCCAGCACCACAATAAATAAATATAGGAGCAATGAAAAACAGATGAAAAACTAAGTACAATTAATTCTCTTTCCCTCTCACTCTTCCTCTCTCTTTAAAAAAATGAAAAGAGAAAGAAAACAGAAAATCAGGAATCTGAAACTTATTATTTACAGAGAATTTCTCAAAAGATACTTTGCAAGGGAAGGAAATTTAATACTGATACTTAATTGGGAATTTTGAAGAGAATATATACTCACCCAAGAAAACCAGATTTCTGTAGTTCTCTAACATCACATCTCTATATAAGTTCCTCTGAGAAGGCTTCAGGCATTCCCATTCCTCTTCAGAGAAATCAATGGCCACATCATTGAAAGTCAAGGGTTCCTGAAATAAGAATAGTTACATAGCACACGGACCAAAATGATCACTCACAGAGTTTTTAATTTGATTGAAGGAAAATAATAGTAGAATCAGCTCTCAAGTAGATGAGTGACTTTAATTAGAAAGATACTTTTAAACCCATTAGAGCTTTTTATCATCTGACCCCGAAGAGTGACATAAGTCCAAAAAGATTGCATATATTCCACTTTTATGAAATACAACAGAAGCTTAATGAATCAACATGGAAATATGCATTTTAATTGCAATTTTATATTTCATAAGAAAAACAGTATATATTGATATAATCCTATGCATAATGTCACATCACAACAGTATGATCATAGCAATTAACAAGAAAAAAATAGAAAATACATAAATACTTGGGGATTGAATAACACTCTTTTAAATGAAGAATGGATCAAAGATGAAATGAGAACAGAAATCAATAAATTCTTAGAAATGATTAGAATGATGACACAACATATCAATACTTCTGGGATAGTTGGAAAACATTCTAAAGAGGTAAAATTATAGCACTGAGTGCCTTCATCAAAAGTCAGGAGAGAGACCAAATAAATAAGTTTATGCTCCAAATTAAATCCCTACAAATATAGAAATAATATAATCCCAAATACAACAGAAGACAGGAAATAACAAAGATCAGAATTGAAATTAATGAAATTGAGAACAAAAAAAAAATGAGAAGAATCAACAAAAGAAAAGAGTTGGCTTTTTAAAAAATTAAATAGAATTGAGACATTTATCCAACCTCAACAAAAGGAAGAATGAATTGAAATAAATCCAAAAAATTAAAGATGAAAATGGAGGCATTACCACAGACTCATCCAATATCCAGAGGATTATTAGAACTTATTTTGAAAATGTAAACTGTTGAAAGTTTGATAATCTGGAAGACAAAAGCAAATACCTAGCCGCATGACATCCCCAAATTAACACAGAAGGACATTGAAAATCTAAATAAACCAATCTTAGGTAACAAAATTGAAATAGCAGTCAAAGTCCTTCCAATAAAGAAAAGCCCAGGACCTGATGTATTCACAGCAGAATTCTTCCAGACCTTTACAGAAGAATTAACAATGATCCTATGCAAGCTTTCCTATGAAATTGAAAGGGTGAAAAACTTCCAAATATTTTTTATGAGGCAAATATAAGACTGATTACAAAACCCAACAATGACACATCAAGAAAACTACAGTCTAATTTTTCCTAATGCACACAAACACAAAAGTCCTTAATAAACTTCTAGCAAATCACATCCAGAAACACATCAAGAAGATAACACTTCTAAGTCAAGTGGACTTCATTCTAAGAACATGACTGATTCAACATACGCAAATCACTAAATGTGATTCACCACTTAAAGAAAATTAAAGACAAAAACCATGTGATTATCCCAATTGATGCAAAAAAAAAAGACCTTTGATAAAATTCAATGCCCATTTATTTTCAAAACTCTTCAGAAGATTGGGATCAAAATAAAGTACTTTAATTTTGTAAGCGCCATCTAAGACAAACCCATAGCCAACATAATTAATGCAGAAAAACTTTAATCTTTCCCACTGAATTCAGGCACAAGGAAAGACTGTCCACTCTTACAACTCTTATTCAATGTAGTCCTTGAAACCATAGCCAGAGCTATTGAACAAGAGAAGGAAATTGAACAAATTAAAATAGGAAAAGAGGAAGTCAAGCTATCTCTATTTGATGATGATATGATCCCATATATATATATATAACAGACCTAAAAAAGCTATATCAGAAGACTGCTAGAGCCTATACATGAAATTAGCAAAGTGGCAGTGTACAAGTCAACACTCAAAAATCAATAGCTTTCCTATATTCCAGCAGCAATTTTGCCAAAGAAAAAATCTGGAAAACTGTCCCATTCAAAAATAATCTCAAAAAGAATAAAACACTTGGATATTAGTCTAACAAACAATATAAAGGACCTCTACAATGAAAACAACCAAACTTTAAAAAATGAAACTGAAGAAGATCAGAGAAGATGGGAAAATTTCCATGTTCTTGGTTACTGAGAATCAATGTAACTGACTCTTCAAGATGGCGATCTGAAGACAAAAGGCTTCCCCTGCACCCCCGTGACTGATCAGGATATCTCCGGCTTCTCACAGTATTTTGAGGTGCATTTGGGGGATTAGCATTGTGAATCACCACCTCTAATCTTAGCACTGGTTCTAGGGAATAGAGACTTAGAAGCGAGCAGGGATTCTTTGTTTCGTGCTGCCACCGCGGCGGCAGCAACAGCTGGCCCGCCGGCCGGCATTTGCACTTTTCAGCCTACATTCCCGCCTGCTTGAGTCACTTCTGCAAAGAAAAACCCACACAGCTTTAAAGACAGCGTTCTGATGAGGACACCTCCCAGACCTGCGCTCTGTCTGGCAGCAGGATCAGTGACTGGAAAGAGCTTTCATACAAACACAGAGCAGCGGTTTGCGCAAAAGAGGCGGTGCAGGAACTGCAATGGTGTGGGAGCCGAGCAAGCGTCTGAACTTTATGCTTGCTAGTTACCACACACCCAGCCCGCCTGATCAGGGCAAGTCCTCTTTGGGATTGCAAAGCAAGCTCTAAATACTCCGTCTGGAAGCAGCAGATATCAAAGGTGGAAACAGGACCAGAAGGCCTGGCTGAAGCCCTGAAGAAGATGTGGGAGCAGTGAGGGAAGGGGAGCATCCATTTTTAAAACCACACTCCCTCTCCCGGACCCACAGCCCCCAGGTCCGCAAAAGAGGCTCATAAAACTGTGCCTGGATCCTGCAGCTGAACACAGGCAGTCTCAGCAGAAGGTGGGGTCAGGGGCCTGAATCCTCCTCTCATAAAGGATCTGGGACTGAGGAGTAACGGAGTACAAGGCTCTATCCTCCCACTATAGACACTTCTTTCACAGGGCAGAGGAGCTGACCCCCACCCCAGGGACCACAGAGGTCATGTCTGACAATGACCAGCAGATGGAGATCTGATAACACATCTTCTGACCTTCAAATCCCCTGAATACATCTTCAAAAAGGGTTGAAACAGGTCATATTCAACAATAAATAGAAGATTCACTCAGAAAGGACCAGAGACAATCATATTATTGATAGTTCCAGGGTTTGCCTATTAAGTATAATTTCACTTTTTTTTTTTGCCTCTATTTCGACTTCATTTTCAAATTTTCAAGGTGTGTACCAAGGCGATATATGGTGGAATTTACTTGTTCTCCAATATATAAGAACTCTAGCAGGGTTTTTTACTTTTCTGTAATTCTAACGTTGTAGAATAGTTAACACCTACCCCTCCCCTTTTTCCTTTTTTTTTTCTTCTCTTTTTCTTTTTATATCCCGTCTCTTTTCTTTTTTCTCTCTCATCTTAGAGGGATAATTAACAATAGCAGTTCTTCTTAGTTTGGTAGTCTGTTTTTAAGGTTTCTTTCTCTCTTCCCTCTTTTCCTATTTAGCATATCTCTGACTCACTATTACCCATCCGTCCTAGCCCTGTTATCATTCTGCAGAAGAAGGAATCCAGTCAGTGCATAAAGTAATTGAAATATTTTATGCCTGAAGAGCATAATTCTCAGGGAACACTTCTTCCCTTAAATATTATCAATATCCCAAATCTTGCCAATAACCCTTTTACCCTTCCTATATTAGGCCACAGCTATCCTAGCTTCCCCTCGGATCTGTATCTTCTTTTCTATTTCTTTCTTTCATGCTTTATTTCATAGTTAGCAAATCTTTTCTGTTCAATCTCCTTCTCTCTTCAAATATTTTCCCCTTAGCATTGTCTTGTTCTTTCTATATCAAATAATTTTTTAACTCCTCCACTTTCTCACTGTACATAATTGGTATACATAAACCTCTCTCTTAATTTTACCGGCATTACCCCCTCCCCTCTGAATTCAAACTAGTTAACTCAATTTCACCCCCCAGTGTTAAGACTGTGTAAATATTACTGCGGTAATTGTTAATCTGAGTAACACGTATTTGTTCCTGAATCTCTGTCATAGGTAATAGTAACATCCTAGTATCACCAAAAGTATTGTTTATTACTTACAATAGTTGCATAGGCTGAAATTGATAGTCCATTATAGTGGATGCTAAATAACTAATTCACTATGTTTATTGTAAGCTTTGATTATACATATTGCTAATTTACTTCTAGCACATGAGGTGTTGGAATTCTGAAAGGGTAACAAACAGTTTAGAGTAAAAGGGATTGTCTTGTGAAATCAACTCTCCTGACAAAATCCCATCTCAAAGAAGGGTTGGGACAGATCTCCCAACCCAACACCTTAGTCCAAAAGGTTCACCTGGTAAATAAGAGAGAAGAATCTCTTCAAGCATGAGAAATAAAACTCGAAGACGGTCACCACAATCCCAAAACTCCCCTGATAGGGGGGATATGGTCAGGGACTGGGATGAAAATCTAGATCAATATATCAATGAGCAAATAACAAAAAGGATCCTCAAATTAAAAGAAGGGATAATGAAGGGAATAATGGAGAAAATCCAAGATATGAAAGACTCGATTATTGCAGTAAAAGATTCTCTAAAAGGAAGTTACAGACTTCAAATCTGTAGTCAATGACATGAAAGGGACCATGCAAGAATTTAATAATAGATTAACTTCAGTAGAAAATAGAACCTCTGCCAATGAAGAAAGAACCTCTGAAAATGAAGACAGATTGACCAAGCTAGAGCTCTCAGACACCAAAAAAGAAAAAAAATTGAATGACCATGACCAATATTTCAAGAACGTCTGGGTTGAAATGAAGAGGAAAAATCTGAGAATAATTGGAATACAGGAAGAAACTGAGACCCATACCAATGGTATCAGAAACATCCTCAAAGAGATCCTGAAAGAAAACCTCCCCCAAATAAAACTAGAATCTGACATGCTCATCCAGGAAGCTTACAGGACGGCCAATAGGCCCAATCAAAAGAGAAACTCACCTAGACACATCATATTCAAAATGTACAACAGAGATACCAAAGAAACTATACTAAAAGCAGCAAGGGAGAAACGCCAAATCACATTCAGAGGCAAGCCAATAAGAATTGTATGTGACTTCTCAACCCAGACACTGGAAGTAAGAAGGTCTTGGAATAACATCTTTCAACG